>JASSKH010000028.1:2851679-2963974 GCA_031763025.1 Macrocystis pyrifera | reverse complement strand
GGGAAAAACGTGAAAAATATTGTTGCATTCTTACGCGCCCCCCAACGCACCACCGCTCTTGCCCCACCACCACCACCACCACCACCATCACCACCAACCCCCCCTGCCCCCGCGTGACCCCCCACCACCACAACCGCCTCTGCCACCACAACCCCGCCTCCTCGCCCCCACATCAACTCGCCCACCCCCCCCCCTACTCCCCCACCACCAACACCAACAACAACCCCCTCCCGCCCCGCCCCCCCCCCCCCCCCCCCCCACACAAATTTTTCCTCACGGCAGACGCGGCCTGACGCGGCGCTCCTGCAGCCGCCGACGCCCATCGTCCGCACGGACAACTGGCCCCTTCTCGCGGTCTCGAGGGGGCCGATGCAGGGCGGCGACCTGTCGGGCGACTCTGCTGCTGCTGCTGCTGCTGCGGCGGCGGCCACCGCTGGCGGCGGCGACGAGACTACGGGGGAGGAGTGGGATGTCGACCTCGACTTGGACGAGGATGAGGAGGGTGGTGGAGATGGGATGGGAGTTGCTAATGGCAGGGGAGGGGGAGGGGGGGGCGGGGGAGGGGATGGGGGGGGGGGAAGGGGGGGGTTGGGGCGAGGACGACGACCTCGACCTGGACGACGACGATTTGGACTTTGGGGACGGTAAGGGGGGGGGGGGTGCGAGGATGGTTGAAACTGCGGAACTGCCTTGACTTGTTCCGCTTCGACTCGCGTAGTTCGTTTTCGTGTTGGGTTGGTAAGGTGTCATGTGGTTTCGGTTTGGTTTTGTTTGTCCGGTTGTGTGGTTTGGGTCTGGGTTGGTTTTGATCCTTGTAGTATGGTGTGGTTTCAAAACGTGGCGTATGTCGTATCGCAGCTATCTCTCATGACCTTTACCTTCACCGGCATCGCGGCCACCGCGTGACTGATATGTACGATTTATTGTTGGAATGATATGCGTCGAGGCTCTTTCTGTCTCTGCGACGAGCGACAGGTGATGCATATATGAGACACCATATATACGCCCAGTTTCTGAACACTTTTTCGTGTATCCCTTGTCTCGTTTTGTTTTCTGTCGCAACCTTGTCTCTAACCTGGCGTCGTCTGCCAGGCGGCGCGGGAGCAGCAAGGGGCAAGGCGCCTCCGTCGGATATGGCGGACTTCGCCATGCCCCCGGCGGGCCGCGCTTTACCGACGCTTTGGGTGGAGAACTCATCGCACGCAGCCGACCACGTCGCCGCGGGTGATTTCCAGGCGAGTGACGGGGATTTGCAGGAGTTGCGGTAGTATGTTAATGGCGTTATTTGTGTTGCCTGTCTGGTGCGGTATGCGCGTGCCGCGGGTTTGATTTCCAGGCGAGTGACGGACGTTGCGGGTTCCCAGGAGTACGGTACAATGGTGGCGTTATTAGTGCGTCCTGCCTGGTGCGTTATGCTTGCGCTGACGGGGTTTCCAGGAGTTGCGGTAGTAAGGTGGCGTTTTGTTGTGTGTCATGCCCGGTGCGGTATGCACGTTTGGGGCTGGCGCCGGAGTAAAAGAGGGTAGGCGCCGGGGCGTGGGGTAGATAGCGCAAATGGCGGAAGGGGGTTGGGGGGGGGGGGGGGGGGGGGGGGGGGGGAGGGGAACAGGATGTGTGTTTTGGTTCTGGTTTTTTTTTTTGGTGTCGTGTATTGATAGTTCGGTTATGCATTTTTGCGCTTTTGTGGCGCATGCGGGAAGCGCACGAACTGTTTTTTTCAACGTGCTCGGCTTAGCAGGAGGAGGAGGGGGTCGAGGGAGCGACAGATGGTTGGGTCCGTGCTGCGCGGGCGGGTGTAGGGCAGCGATTGGTGTACAGCTTGCAGCTTGTCTCGTCAGATAGGAACTCTGATACACCAGTATACAGCAGTGGTCTCTGTAGTGCCGGTGTGTTCAGTATCGGCACTAAAGCGGCAATCGGCACTATATACTCAGCACATTGTCACACTATTATTAATAGTAGTCAATGCCAAGCCATTTCACAGGCACTATAGCGGGCAACCGGCACTATTAATACTATAGAGGGACCACTATTACGGGGGACCATAGTTAACGGGACCAAATGTTGTCAGTAAAAACAGGTGAATATATAGGTTTTTGTGTGTACCGTAGGTCCTATTTTACCATGGTCCCCCGTAATAGTGTACAACCATGTAGTGATGAAGTGTAGCACCGAAGTAAAGGCCGTGCTGTACACACATATATGTTCAATCCGAACGGAACTTACGAATCGAGACAGCGGTGATGTCAAGTGGAACACCCATGCGGTCTCAATCGTTTGTGTCTTCTTGCGACGCTACGTAGGTATTGTCTACCAGGTACCAGGTATGCTTCTGCGCGTCGATCGCGAAATTTAGCGTTCGCCCATGTGGGTACTACTGCGCTTCGCTCGCGGAAGCATTAATTAGCCCGAACGTACTTTTTTTTTTTTTTTTTTTTTTTTTTGCTTTTCTTCTTCTGTTTTTGTTTCTAGTCCCCCCGATAGATGGGCGAGATTAAAGCTCAAGCTCGCCCCACTCTTTCCCTCAATATGAAGGTTGTTTTTTGACTAACTATTATTAGTAATTTGAAAACGGTCCTCGAATTTCGAGACAGTGGTCTAAAGCATTTTCACTGGGCTGTGGAACACATGGGTGTTACCGCGGTTCATAGTCTACGCGTCGCTTGCGCAAGCGTCCCGCCCAGACGATACTTGGGAGGTGAGGGGTTGGCCTCTTGCGTATGTTACCGAGGTTTCCCTTTTTTTTGCCGACTCTTTTTAGCGTTTTATCTCGCGGCTCTCTCTCTCTCTCCTGCCGCTTGGTTGTCGTTTGGCTGGCACGTCGTTGTTTGCTTAGGGCTCCCATCGATGGCGTTGCTTCCTTTGTGTTACTTTTTTCGAACTCCGAACTTAATTTTGTCACGCGTTCCAAACCTCTGTTTTTTGTTTTGTTTTCTACGACGCACGATATACGTAAAGAGACATATGCTTGGACCTCCGAACCTTTTTTTTTTTTTTTTTTTTTTTTTTTTTTCTTGTCTTGTTTCGTACTCAAGCCCCCCCCCCCCCCCCCCCCCCCCCCCCCCCCCCCCCCCCTTGTTCATTTTTTTTTTTTTTCAAACCGTTTTTCGAACTTCTCTTCGGAGCAGGGGGCAATGCAGCTGCTGAACCGCCAGATCGCGGTGGTGAACTTCGAGCCTCTGAGGGCGCACTTCTTGGCGGTGCACACGGGGACGCTGGCGTCCATCCCCGGTCTGAACGCCCTGCCGAGCATGCGGTCTTGTCTTCAGAGGAACGCCTCCGAGAAGAACCCGGAGAAGGTGACGGTGGTTGGGGCGTAAAGCATCTACCCATCGGGCAGATGATGATCTAGATCATGTAGCCATGTAGACTCTGCAGGCTTCCGTTGCTAGATGCCGTGGAGGATCTGCACGGTACAGATCAAACCCGAGAAACGTGCGCTTTGTGATGTACTGTGGACACGTCCTACTGCGTGTTTCACCCGGCAATGTGAGCTGTATAGATCGTACAAGATGAATAGTTTGTCTGCGCTGAAATGATCTAGATCATGAAGTGGGAATGATCTGTCGGTGATCTGATTTGGGAGTGATATGGCCGTGATCTGTATTCGAAATGGAAAAAATTGCCTTACCAGTACCTGGTACATGTTGGCGACATCAGAGCACCGACACCATCGTAATGGTCGTAGTCTTTTTGTTCGGCACTTTTTTTTTTTTTTTGCTTTCTCGCGAAAACAAACTCTGTGTACCCTTTCGTCTTTCTCGTGTTTCCTCGAGAAGCCCTTGCCATGCTGACGAAAAAACGTGTCTCGATTTTTGTTGTCGACGTTTTCTCCCCCAAAATTCTTATGCAGTGCGCCCCCCACCCGCCCGACCGTACCCCCCCCCCCCCCCCCCCCCCCTGTCTCGCTCTCCCTCTTCGCCCTTCCGCTACACCCGCCCCTTTTGTTGTTGTTGTTGTTGTTGTTGTTGTTGTTGTGTCTCTAGAACTCCCTCCCAGCCATCTCCCTTAAGGCTTCAGCTCTACTGGAGCGCCTGAAGGCCGCCTACAAGGCGTTCACCATGGGCAACTTCGCCGGCTCTCGCCAGGAGTTCGACTTTATCCTGCGGGCTGTGCCGCTCGTGGTGGGGGAGACGCGAGCCGAGGGGAACGAGCTTAAGGAGGTTAGTGGGGCAAGAGAGGAGCAAGAAAACAAAACTGGCAGTTACAGTACGTATTTTCTTGCTGAGGCTCGCGAGGTTTGGCCCGACCCCTGAACAGCCTTGAATTTTTATATAGCACAGCTGGGGTGTCTTTTTAACTTTCTACCGGCCGGGCCTGCAAATCAATCTGCGCACTCTTTTGCGTACCTGGTACGCTTATTTTTGCGTCGGCCATTTTCGGATGGGAGGGGCATTACGCAGATATCTCTGAACATGTACGCACTCTCATTTCCGCGTTGTCAGATTTTTGCCGCCCTAGTAAGGGAGATATACGATGTATGTACATACGTACATACTTTCTGAGGTTGAATAATCTTGCTGGCGCTGTTTCCGGGGGGTTTTGACGCGCGGTGCGCACCCCCCCCCCCCCCCCCCCCAACCCCAACCCCCGTTGGACTCACGCTGTCAGCCATATGCAAGAAAATCCGCCTCACAAGCGGTTCTTAGCAGAATGCAGCTCACCCTTCATGCGACTCGCCCAGCACCTCAGGGCGCTTCGCGCTTGGTGCAAGCAATGTCTGAATGGTAGATGAAAACCCGACGTACGCCGTCCAGGCATTGTAGGGATGCGAGGTTCTATGGTCATACGACTACGGCCATGCATGATAATGAGTACACCCCCCCCCCCCCCCCCCCCCGTTGGACTTTTTCTATGTGGTGCCCCCCCTGTTTGTTCGGCCTGCACTGCTCCAGCTCTATACTCGTCTGCCCGGTCCTGATCATGCCTCCCTTGTCGTCGTCGTCCCCCCCCCCCCCCCCCCCCCCCCCCCCCCCCCTCTGCCCCCCGCTCTTCTTAACCCTTTCCCGTCGGCGACGCGCCTTTCTCTCCATCTGCCGCGAGTACGTGACGGCTATTCGGATTAAGGCTGCAGTGGCGGAGACGGCGGACATGGTGAGTGTGCCTCGTTGGGTCGAGATGACTTTTTACGTGTTGTCTGATGTGTGAAGAGGTCAATTTGCAGCTGCAGTTTGTAGGGGTTATTTTCTACCCCTCCCCCTTAAAGGCGCTCCGGTCCCCTATCCCCTGTCCCCTTGCTCTGGTGTGATGCCTCATCAAGGTGCGGAACATGGAGCTGTTGGCGTACTTCACCTGCTGCAACCTCCAGCCCGCGCACTTGCTGCTAGCCCTGCGCATGGCCATGGCCTCTGCCTTTAAGGGCAAGAACTACATCACCGCAGCCAGTTTCGCGCAGCGCCTGCTGGAGCTGCCGGACCTGTCCAGTGAACGCCACGCGGACCTCCGAACCAAGGTGCCCCTTCCCCTCCTCCCACCAGCCAGCAACAAAACACTATCTTCCCACCTTATAATAAACCCTGTTGAAGTTTGCCCCCCAATCCCAACCAACCAAAACTAACTTGGCTTATATTTGTCCCTCCCCACAAAATACAACACGCCTCCGCTACAGTTCGTACCCCTTCCCCGCCCAATCAAAAACGCCTCATCGGAATTCCGTCCGTCCTCCCACCCAGTAAAGAACGCCTCCGAAACCAAAGTGCCCCCTGGTGTCCCCCCCCCCCCCCCCTCCTCCTATTCTATTGAAAACGCCTCCGCTAAGTATTATGCCTCACTCTTATATACCGAGTATACCGCCTCCCAATCAAGGTGCCCCCCTCCGGCCCCCTCCCTTCGAATCTAAAACGCCTCCGAAACAAGTCGTGCCCCTTCTCCACCGGATTAGAAAGTGCGTCCGCTAAAATTCGTCCCCCCTTTCTATCCAAGTTCACCCCCCCATCCCTCCCCCCCCCCCCCCCCCCCCCCCCCGCCCCCACCCTCCCGAATAAAAACTGCCTCCGCTAAAGTTCGGCCCTCGGTGTTGTGTTGAATCTTACCGGATATTCGGGTAGTAAGTACCCTTGAAGAAATCGCCACAGCAGTATGATGCGCCTCCTGACACACCGTCTTCGTATACGTACATCTTTTTCTTCGTTTTTTTTTCGTCAAATTCATTATTTTGTTCTTGTCTGGATGCTGCACCACACCCGGCCTCATTGTCATATTTGTCGTTCGTCATCATCGCTCATCGTTCACCAGGCCCGAAAGGTTGTGGCTGGGCCAGGTCGTAAACGATAATACTGGTCCTTGTGCCTTTTGGTTGTTGATTTCCGTGATTCGTTTGTTCGCTTGTTGTTGTTTTTTTGTCTGGATGCCACACCACAAGCCCCCTTTCCTTGTCGTCATCTTTGTTGGTTGTGACCATCATCATCATCATCATCATCATACATACACCAGGCCCAACTCGTGCCTTTTAGTTGCTGTTTCTTTTCATACGACAAGGCGCGTGTTGCACTAGCGGTGTAGTACGAAGCTCCCATTTTTCCTGAAGCCCCTTGCTCGATTACAGTATTGGTCATGGTATAGGAACTCTCTACCTCTCTCCACTCACAAGCCGACGAAACGAAAAAGTCGAGATGAACAAGCCCTTGGGAAGAGGTGTGATATATATATATATATGTAGTTTTTTCTTCCCATTTATTGTGTTCTCCCTTCTTTTCTCTCCCTCCTACGGTAGTCATCACTCAGATCAACCATTGGGTCACATAGCAGGCTCCCCCCCCCCCCCCCTCCTCACTACGCTTCGTGCCTTCTTTTTTTTTCGCCTGAAGACTTGAGCCATTTTCTTCACTCGTTGACTAGCGTCTAACTGTTGGATACCAGGCAATGTATATGGGCTTTCGACGATATTGGGTGATTCCCCGGTCTGGGACCCCATTGTCAGTCCGATACGTTTTTTGTTTCGTTTTTTACCACAAAAATCTACACCTCTATCAGGTATTACGGGAGACCATTAATTGGACCTAGGGTACACACAAAAACCTATATATTTACCTATATTTACTAACAATATTTGTGCATGTTTACTATGGATCCCCGTAATGGTAGAGCACGCGTCATGTATATTTATTTGTTTCCGTCTCGCGATGCCGCACCAACCTCACCCTCCCCTCCCCTCCCCTCCCTGCGTCGTTCTCATCGTCGTTCGCGCCGTCATCGCCATGATGCATGATCATCCTACAAACCACCAGGCCCAGAAGGTCTTGCAAAAGTCCCAGCAGATGGCGCGCAACGAGCACACCCTCGACTACGACGAGCGAAACCCGTTCGAGGTGGACTGCCAGACGCTCAAGCCGATCTACCGGGGCTCTCCCTCCTGCAAGTGCCCCTACTGCGGCTCCGCCTACCATCCCTCCGCGAAGGGCAGCGTCTGCGTCACGTGCGGTCTCAGCCAAGTGGGCGTCGAGACCTTGGGACTGGTGACCACCAGCTCTACCTCGGCGGGAGGGAAGCGCTAACGGGGATGTTTGCTTTGTCGCCTCTGCTGCTGCGCGATGGGGGGGGGGGGGGGGGGCGCCAAATATCAGGGGTGTTGCTCCTCCCGTGGTCTTACCCCCCACCCCCCCCGGCGAGTTTCTTTGGTCTTTTTTAGTCGTGACTTTCTTCCTTTCATGTTCGTGCGCTCTGTTAGGTAAATTTCCCGTTCACCCCCGTCCGTCGATCTCGGCTTGCGCTGGGGTGGGGTGGGGCGAGGTAGCCTGGAGGGGGAGGGGGGAGGGGGCTGTGAGCTGGGGGGTAAGGTGGGACACGGGGGGGGGGGGGCTGTCGGCGGGGAGGTAACTTGGCTATTGCCGTCAAGTTACGCGCTGACAGCGGGAAGGGGGGAGTTGGTCGCGGCTGAGGCGTTTATAAGTCGATGGTAGAGAGCTTTGCTTTCGTTATTCGGAGACGAAGTTTTGCATTGCCTGGACGGGGCGACGAGCTGATCTCTGAAGGTCAGGGAGGGGAGGGGGAGGGGATAGGGGACGCGGCCGCGCGAGGGTTCAGGTTATAGGGGTCCGGTTCAGGGTCTGATCTGGTACGGTCTGGTCTGGTCGGCGCTAATATGTTTTCTGCTGCGGGTTTTTTACGGCGATTGATGCTGCTGTGGCAGCCGCAAGGTCTTTCGAAGCTGCTTACCGGTAAGAATTAGGGCGCATGCGGGCGACTTCAGCGACCACGTCGATAGCGGTTCGTCTGTGGGGGAGGGGGGGGGGGGGGGGGGGAGTTTTGTGTTCCGTTTCCTTCGTTTCGGTTTGGGCACTGCTGCTGCTGTTGTAGTTTGTAGGGGTATACATCAGTAGTACTAGTCTTGGCTGTCCGTCCCCCACCGGGCCTACTGTGTGGCCCGTGTATCGTTTTGCGCGGGAGTAAATCCTGTCGAAAAATGAATTGAATTGAAGCAGTTTGTTCGTGTTGGTGCTGACTTGACTTGCTTGACGTTCAGCGACGACCGGTTTATTTTTTCGTGAGGAACCACCACAAAATGGGGGGGGGGGGAAAGGGTCAGCCGACTCCGACGCCGGCGTCGTGAACTGAATGAAGCAGTTTGTTTTTGTTGGGTGCTGACTTGCTTGACTCAGGGACGAGCCGTCCGACGGCACTATAAGGTGGTGTTCCCGACCGCCCTTTGTTTGGTGGATTGGGATCATTCGTATCTCACAGACAACCACGTACCATAAGACATGTGCACAAATCTCACACAGATCGTACCAGACCAATGTACAAAGTGCCTACAAACCCGGGCACACGCACACATACATGATGATTAGACCCTATTATTAGTCTAAAACCGGAGACATGACATTGTACAGATGGTCAAATCCTGTAGTTCAGCCCGTGGAAAATAGTTCAGATCACACGGATCTACCAATCCTGCGGAAACCTTTCCAGATCATTCAGGTCCTATAGATCAGTCCCGTGGAAAACTACTCAGATCACACAGATCATGCATCATTACCGCGGAAACCTGTACAGATCTTGTAGATCAGCTCCATGAAAAATTGTACAGATAGATTATGCAGATCTCTGTGTCTGATCTGTGTGCTCTGTATAGTGATCTATCAATAGTCTGTCGCGAGCGTGAAGCATAATATCCGAAAGGGGCATGGATGGATGGATGGATGTGATCGTTGTCTTTTTGACTCTAGCTGCAGGAGAAGCACTTACTTGTTCTGTCCTGTCCTCTTATCCTTTTGCGTCCTGGGTCCGGTCCTGTGCCCCCGGAGGAACACGGATCGGTCACACTGCAAACGCCAAAGCCACAAGTCCACTCCCCACTCCGCGTGCCACTGCTTATGTTGGTGTTCGCGTCGCTAATCCCCGCACACGCTTGGTGCAAGCAATCAATGTGCGAAGTGTAAAGCAGTATGGACCTAGGGGCCGACTACTGCTGCTACTATTACTATAATAGCAGGTAAGTGTTGTTGGCTCTGCTCTGGTCACTCACACAAGGTAGGTGCTTGACGATATTATAAGTTATAGACTCTTGTATCATTAGTAGCGTAGTTGCTGCTTGCCCCGCCAGATAATATAATATGATGTCTTCTGAACAAAAGGGGCGAGGCATTCATCAGTAAGGAAGGCGGCAACGCCTGCCAGGTATGATTAGGGTGCGCTTGATACATATCACAATGCCTCCACAGGGGAGAGCGGATATTATATCAAATGTCTGCGTCTATGGTCACACGACTACGGTCGGCCGTGCATATAATATCGAGGACCCCCCCCCCCCCCCCCCCCCCCGGAGGTTAGAGGTTGAACAAACGTCGTGTAGTCCACGTCATCAGTGCCCTTGGGGGGAGTGAATGTACTTGATATCATGTATGACCGTATAGTCACATCAGAGGGGTGTTCAGGGTTGGGGGGTGGGGTACGATCGGTGGATTCGGGGCATAGAAGAACGCGTTTAATCGAAACCCCAAAATCGTATACCCAGACCTATAGTAGTGCATACATTATCGTCGTCAGTCAACGATGTGTCAGTCAGTGACTTCTTCATGCTGCTTGCTGTATTTGCCCTGCACCTTTTAGTACTATTAATACTACTCCGGTCCCGTTTTTGGGGGCACACTATTTTTGTTCAGAATTTGAGTTGAGCGCATACTGTAACTGTTACTACAATTACTGCTCAATGTTCTGACAGTTGCGTTGTCTACAAAGCCATCCACCACAGGGAGCGAGCGTCAATCGCTGATGTTTGTTACTGTTTTTTTCCCAGGTCATCAACTCGCAGGAGCTGAATAGCTAAGCTGAATAGCGAGAAGAGCTACGTTTCTTTATACCCTACATGGAGTATTATTATTCTTCTATTTGGTAGGGGTTGGTCGCTTGGTCCATGGGTTCTGGGTCCAGGGTGTGTTGTCGTCGAGGAGTAATTATTGAATTGTGGGACCAGTGGCTGGTTAATATGACGGGGGTCCATAGTAAATAGGACCAAATATTGTTGGTAAAAATAGGTAAATATATAGGTTTTTGTGTGTACCATAGGTCCTATTTAATATGGTCCCTCCCCCGTATTATTGATACGTACACAATAACTCGTACTGTTACAGTAGCTCGTGCTATTGACAGGTACCTCTGCACTGCCTGCTGTTTATTTTCCTGCTGTTCGCTCGCTCTACGTACGGCTGCTGCTGCAACAACAACAACAACAACAACAACAACAACAGCGATTCATATGTTTAGCTGTGCCGGTGGTGGTCGTGCCTACTGGCGCTGCTGCAACTTCTCTGTGCGTGTTCCTCTGGTGCTGGATCGGATTTCCTTGTCCGTGTCTTCATCATCATCATCCGTGCGCGCCTCTTCTCATAACACCTCCTGGTAGGTACGTATACTGCTGTAGGTATTCACAGTATTCTTGCCAGAGGTACGAGTCATCATGCCGTTTCTTCTCCTACCGATCATGCGGTTTGAGCGGTAAACTACCCTGATCTTGTTCTTGTTGCAACTGCAACAAACAACGAAAGAAGAAGATGCTCGGTCGTGGATCGCGATCGCGGGGAATGGCGGAAAATGTCGCAGTTCTACCGAAGAGACCAGACCGCCCGACAACCGACCGATTTTAGAGCCGATTTCAACCATTTTTAAAACACACAAACTTCTAAGAAAATTCCATGATTCGGGACCGGTCCCCAAATACCATAAATGAATAAAATCTTGGTAATTTTATACAGATTTTCGACACAGCAACAAAGGGCAACGACTGACTACATATAATAATACCAGGTAATAAATAATTTTACCTGAACTGACACCAAAATCTACAAATAAATATCTAAAAAAATATATCTCTACTGAATTACACGGAGTAGCAGAGGCGGCCCTGCACACAGCAGCAGCAGTACACAGGAGCACAGCGCGGACAATATACCCGTGAGAGCGTACGCCCCGCGAACCCCGCAAGGCACGCCCTAGCTTCCTTCCAGGGACCAGGCGCTAGATCCGGAGCCTACGTGAGACCGCAGCTACTGCTGCTGCTGCAGGCTGAAGCACAGCGAGCTCTCTCTATCAGGCAGGCGCTGCTACTACACTTCCTTCCTCTCCCTCCTAGCACCGTTGAAAGAAGAAGGGCCATGTCATCAGGGGAATGGTGGGATGACATCTCTGTGTACGAGAGCGATTATGTCCCCGCCACTTTACCCCGGGGTCTTCGGTGGAGACGAACCACGAACTGCTGGCTGGGATGAGGGAGAACGACTTCGACATCTCGGACTCGGCATACAGTGAGTCTCTCAAGCCTCTTGTCTGAAGCGCGTGTGGCCTTCGTTTTTTTTTTGCGAAGACCATTCTGCGTACTGCGTGCACCCTATACGTATACGTACGTTCACGGGAGGCTGTCTGTATATGCTTGATGAGCTGTGTTCCTTTTACATCTTCTGCGTACGTACGGAGTGTACTGCTGTGTCCTGCTGCAGTAGTGTAAAATTTCACGAAAACTTGTTCTCGAGAGCAGAAATCGACGAGCTGCTTGTTGCGGGGATCGTGCCACGTTCTGTGCTATTGCGCTGCTGGTGCTGGTGCTGGTGCTACAGCTCCTGCATACCGAGTGTACTTGGTTCCGGTGTTCTGCAGCAGTACAGAGTAGCGTAAAAATTCACGAAAACTTCTTTTTGAGAGCAGAAAATCGACGAACTGTTTGTTGTGGGGCCTGTGTCACGTTTGGTGCTATTATTAACCCCTTTAGTACCGCAGTCCCGATTTCGGGACGAACCAGTCTAATTCCAAGTAATTTGTCTCCAAAACGGGACTGCGGTACTGAAAGGGTTAATTGCGCTGCTGCTTGTGCTGCTTTGCTGATGCACGCTGCGTGGGTTCGTTTGCCCAATCCGTCGAGGTCTGAGGCGACATGTACCCGCGTTCCTGCCAAGGCATTTTGATTGTGTACCTAGTACCCCGTACGTACTGCTGTACGTCGTACGCACGGTGATAAGAGCCAATGACCATGCAACTATATCGCCGAACTACGGCAGTATGTACACATCAGCAGCACCAGTAGTATTCATATCAATATACTAGTACACCGGCCACTGCACCCAGGTGGCCCTGGCTTGTACTTACTAGATTCTATATGCAGCATGCGACACACCAGCACACCAGCGTTATCAGAGATGTGCACTTGGTGCCCTACTAACTTACAGTACGGGTAAAAGTATGCAGCCCTATTTTTGTTTAGATGAGAGACTGGCTTTAAACACGATATACCAGAGGTTCTACAGGAACACAGCAGTACCTGGTATTATAGCGTGTCTGTGTTCTTCACCGTTCTTTCTGCTGTATACACTATTAATATTGATAGTTTTGCTAGATGTCGACGGGCAGAAATAATGGTTTAATATTAATACCACACACATCGCACATCCCTCCCTGACTATAACCATCGAAACGGCAAGAACCGAGCTCTGGGTGCTCAGTGAGAATACAAGAAACTACAACAAAAAGCAATCAGCTTGTTTGGTGTTTGTGTTTTTTTTCATGATTATTTACTGTATAATCGTTTTGGGCAGCTGCACAGCTTGATGAGTACTTCGAATATAATGTAAGTTTCCCTTCGTTCTTGTCTTCTTTCAATTCGCCGACCTTCTAAAGGATATCAACCCCCCCCTGCTCGTGTACCCCCACGAGTAGAGTGCTACGGTAGGTGGTCTTCTTCCTCACTGCGGTGTCAGTCAACCCTTGTCCCTCTCAACCCAACTGCACTCTGTTAACCTCTTGCCCATCCCCTCTGTCAAGCATGCCAACGATTCAATACCTCTCCACAAACCCCAGATTTCCTCCGCGTTCAATCTTCTACTCAATCATAATAGTTTCACTCTGTTTACGAGGTATAGGTATCCCCGGTGGCTTGGTAGGTGGTCCGCGAGCCTATCAAGATCAATTTCGTGAGTTCGAGTCTCACCGAGTGCATGCTCATAGGGACTTTTTCTTGCATAAAATTGATTAGCGGAAAGCGCGAGAGCGTGAGTTAGCTGTACGTTCGATGAAAATCGACGAGCAGTGGGAATGCTGAACCCTATGCGCGATAAAAACTAAAGGCACGTACCGGGGGGGAGAGGGACGACACCTGTGACCACGGCTTGTCCAGAAGATCGTCGAGGGTAAAACCTCCTACGAGTGGGCTGGAAAGTAAAAGTGATGATGCGAAAAAAAATAAAATAAAAAAAAAAGAGTGGTGTTTTTTTCTACTCTTTCGTGCGCGTTTTTTTTTTTCAAGTGTCTGCCACATCCTCTGCGGGGAGGCACGACAGTTTATTTATTTTCCTCCTTCCTTGCTCTCTTTCGATTTGTTTTCTTTTTTCCTTTTTTTCTGTTTTTCCTTGTTTTCTTTCGTTCTCTCTTTCATGTCTCTTTCATAGAATTTGTAAGTTGTGCCTGTCCTATGATGACATGGCATAGCATCGTCTACTGCTGTGCTTACTGCTCACGTGACAATGTAGTATCTAAACGTATGTGGCGTAGTTTTGTACAAACCGCAGAACTTGTAACTCTCTATTAATAGGATTGAAGAATCGGCACGGACACTGGTTGTGCTGGATGTCGACGGGTAGAAAGAACGGTTTAATGTGAAGAACACACACGAATATTGAGAGACATGCCGTTCGAGCAGTAGTCGGCACGGACACTGGTTGGGCTGGATGTCGACGGGTACGTAGAAAGAACGGGTTAATGTGAAACACACACACAGGAGCACGAAGCGTGCTGCATGTGTAGTCTACGGCAATATGGTTGAACGCTAAAAAGCAGATACCCACACGTACGCCCCTGAACTGAGCACATTCAGCTAATATATAGTGCGAAATACAAATTGACCTGCTGTGCGTCATATTAGTACGAGGTGGCGTTCCCAGGTCTCCATGTCGGGCAGGTGTCATGGCTCGAGTAAAGAAAGGCAGGCCTTTGTCCACGCCTGTAGTACGTGTAGACCCCAAGGATGTCGAAGAAGTTAACATGACAGAGGCAACGCGTGTATAAAAAAAAAGGAAAACCTCCATGAACACATCAGAGGGACCCCCGTTTTCTGTCGATTTGAAAGGTTTTCAGAGATATTGAGGCATTCTAAACGGAGAACATGTCAACAATAGGTTACCCGAGTACCACCCGAGTACTCGAACCCGCCGAGTACCCGAGTTTTGGTGATCCCAAGAACCCGCGGGTTTCAAGTCAAACCCGAACCCGTCACGGGTTTTCCCATCTGGGTTGTACCCGCGGGGTGTCCGGGTTTCGATCGTCCGGGGTACAGCTCTACTATATACCCGTCGACTTCCAGCACAACCGATATCCGTGCCGATTCTCCTATCCTATTATTCGATAATAGCGAGACACGAAGGTGTATGTCGTGCCTGTCGTATCCAGTATGATGTGGCATTTCATTGTCCACTCTGTCTTACTGCATACGTGGCAACGTAGTATCTGTGCGTGTTCTTCACGTTAAACCGTTGTTTCTACCCGTCGACATTCAGCACAACCAGTGTCCGTGCCGATTCTTCAATCCTAGAAGAGTCACAGAAAGCTACGCCACCGAGATACTACGTTGCCACGTATGCAGTAAGCACAACAGCAGTGGGCAATGCAATGCCATAATACTGCATACGACAGGCACGACATACACATTCGATGAAACAGAGAAACGAAACGAAACGAAAAACCCCCCCAGAAACAAAGAAGACAAATCGAAAGAGAAAAAACAAGAAAAAAATGTAAGAAATAAACTGTTGTGCCCCCCCCGGAGGGGATGTGGCAGACACTTGAGGCGTAGTTGTGTGACCACAGAACTTGTATCTCTCTAGGATTGAAGAATCGGCATGGGCACTGGTTGTGCTGGATGTCGACGGGTAGAAAGAACGGTTTAATGTGGAGAACACACTCACGTACAAGCTCTGTGGTCACAAAACTACGCCACAGGTAAGGATGCGTCAGACAATACGAAACAAAGACAGCAGGCTCATCTTCCACCCACGCCACAACACTCGTTTCATGGGGACGAGAAGGAAGAAGTATAGAAAAAAAATAACAATAAGAAAATCACGGAGGATCAAAGCGAAGGAAGAAAGAGAAAACAAAGGAAGGTCGCGTTCGAACCAGCTGCGCTAGTTGGCGGCACGAGTACGATGGACATGTTGCACTTACTAGCCGGCCTGGTGCCTTACTACCCTGCCTGCCGTCTCCTTCCTACTTTCGCCCACCGCAGTTTCCCTTATACTTGTGTTGCCTCCCCTCCCCGCATTCCCTTGATCGGGTTTCCTTCCACTACTCCTGTTGCCCCTCCTCCCGCTATTCCCTTGGGCACCAACCATGGCGGATGCGCGACGCTGCCTACTCAGCTGTGCCTCAACCTCACCACTAACCGTTCGGCTGCTTTAAGGACCCCCTGGTTCCACTTCCCCGCCTTTTTTGCTACGGTGGACCACAGCGCGGTCTCTACTCTAAACACCAAGGGGGATTGTTCCGTTGATCATTCGGTGGCTCTGAACCCCCCAAGGTTTTCGACTATGCATCTATGCCAAGTCTTAGACTGTCCGCCAGGTCTCGGGTTCTCTACGCCAGCCATCGTCCCGAACATTACCCGACTGGGTAATCGCTCCCTACTTTGCCTTGCCACGGCCGCCGCAAAAACGAGCTCCGTTTACGGATGGTTATTTCGATGCTCTCGCAACGTGTCATCTTGAGGGCCTTCGCATACGAGAGGGTGGTGTGGTCGGTGCGAAGTTGGCGCTCGAACACAATGACTCACTAGAGGAATTGATGGTGAGCCGTTCGAAGCTTGGCAAAGTTTTCCGCTCTGAGGGTGCACGTTGCACACCATACAGTCTCAATCACCTCGGCCTTCAGCATGTTGGACCTTCAGACTAGGCGGGGCGGTCGCTGTATCATACAACTCCGGGCCGAACCGTTTAAGGCATGCCCGCATGAGACGGATCCGTCGGTCGATTTCGAGCGGGGAGTTAGCGTTTTCGTGGATAATGCCGCCTAGGTAGTAGTCTTCTTTAGTACGACGAGTACGACTATCGTTGGTCATACAAGGCGCTCCGCTTCGCGGGCGGCTATTCGCCGCCCGCTACGCTCGCTCAAGAAAGTAAAATAGAACAAAGCGTGAAGCAGCAGACAGGATGCTCATCACGTGGCGCAATGGGCGACTTGCAAACGCCAACAGTTAGTAGTTGCGCAGGAAAAACCCCGCCTGGGTTGTGACGTGGTTATTAAATGGTCGGCTTGCAAGTGCCAAGAGCTAAGTGGCGCAGTACGAAGCATTCCGGGCTCCACACGAATATTTTTTTATTGCAGACGTGTTGGATACATAAAGAAAAATGCGTGCAGGAAAGGAGAAGGTTGTTTTCACCACCTCCGTCCTCAACCGGCAGAACCTGCACCACCTCCTCCTGCTTGGCCCTGGCTTGAAGGCTTGAGTTTCTTCGCGGGAGAGCTGCGATGTATGTTCTAAGACCAAGTGCTGCTGGCTCTCGGGTTTGTTGTGGTTTTGTGGAAAAATATGTACTTGCCCCTTTGCTCGTACCCGCAAACCAAAGAAGCCGACGAACACCAATTGACTTCAACAGCTCACGACTTTACATCCTGGACTTACGCATCGTACCTGTAAGAACTTCGTGCTCGTACGGTATGAGGCCTGTTGTGTATAAAAAAAAGCTTGCGCTTTGCTGAGTTTTTTTTTTTGTTTTTTGTTTTTAGTTTTTTTCGTTATTTTGTGTGTCGAAACAAAACTCGCCTTTTCATCTTGAATTCAGTGTGGGAGGGGGCTATCTCGCTCAGCTTTGACTGCGTTTCGGTTCTGGCTCGAATTCTGAAGATACATTTCTTGCCTTTTCTTCGAGTTTAAAAAAAAAAAACTAGGAATTCGTGTGGGATTTTTTTTTTCTTGGATTTAGTGTGAGCTGAGCTGAACTGGGTGTGATTTCCGAAAAAAACGAGAAAATGTTCGGGAAGTAGTCGAAGAAGGACGCCCGGAATGTTCTCGGAGCTGTTGAGTTTGGCAAGCCGGTTCCGGGTGGGAGCTCTGAGAACGCAGCAAGGCCTTTTTGTCAAGTGTGGCCAGGACAAATTACTCGTAGAGGTAAATGCCATGAAGTCCAAACATGATACTTGCTGTGGTACCTGGTAAGCATGGCATCATGGTGTTTCGTACGGTATTCCCTGCCGGGTACCTGGTACCAGATATGGTCGATGACGAGACTTTTTTAAACCTGGTACGTGTTTTTTAATGACTGAGATTTACGGGGAAATAAGAAATTTTGGAGTAGTTATACGAACCCATTAATAAACCCGGCCTATTATAGAACAGCTTAATGTTTTATATTATTAATAGGTGTCCCGTACTGCTGTGTCTGCCTACATACTGCTGCTGCTGTTTTACGTGATATTTTGGGTATTTACTGGTAGTATTTTCCGCGGTCATTAGTTAGTGTTGCGTATTTCCTGATGATGATTCGGTCCGCCCCCGTCCCCCCCGCCGCCCCTCCCCCGCCCATGTTGCAAACGCCGATCGATACGTAACGCTGCTGCAACGCTTCGCGATATCTACGCAACCATTCCATGCTGCAATGCGATCGACATGCGATGCTGCTGCTGCAACGCTATATATTGCGCAACCAACACTTGCTGTTACTGGTGATGGTGATGACGATGATGCTGCTGAATATATCTTACCATCTGATAGCCTACGGGCTTTTGACCTTGGCGATGGTGTTCCTGGTGTCTGGGATCCTGGCGTGTATTCTTCTTCCGTGCTGCTACCTCGCCATCGGGAAGTCTCGCCAAGAAATGCTCAACGAAAGGTGAGCTTCGTCCCTTCACTTGTTGTTGTCCATTTTTCCATTTTTCCATTTTGGTCCATTTTCCATGTTAAGTGTCCATTCTCCATTCCGGTTGAGCATCATTTTCTGGTTGATGGCGATACGCATTGCGTACACAGCAGTACCCGACAGCAGGAAGCAATACCGTATGGTACACGCACTACGAGTATCTGCTATATTACCTGTAGTTCGTTGCAGGTTCCCGGATATGTTTTGTTTTTGATTGTGTCAGCAATTCGATGCTAGTCGACGAGGGAACAAAGGGTTGATGTCTTCTGTTAATAGCGATGAAAATGCAAGGCGCGAACCATATTGGGGACGGGGGAGGGAAAACCTGATATGGGACCCGGGATCTGCGTTACGCTATCGGTCGGGGGCAAAGAGAAAATCGCGTAGATACTGAACGGGACGAATGGAATGAGAAAATGAACAGAAAGAAAAACAAAGTTTTAGGTGCTTCGCTACAAGCAGTAAGTATTAATAGTAGCCTACCGAGTCGCTGGTTGGTAACATAGTCACCTTGGTTTATATTATAATCTTCGCATCAGGTATATCAAGCATGGATGGCATGGATGGGCGTGAGGGTTATAGGGGTCGTGGGAGTGTCTACGGCAAACATTCGTTCGAAAAAAACAGACCACCCCTTCATTTCTTTGCGTTGAGTCGACACAATTTCTTCGGGGACCCTTTTAACCCTTTTGTTACGGGGGGCCATAGTAAATAGGACCAAATATTGTCAGTAAAAATAAGTAAGTATATAGGTTTTTGTGTGCACCGTAGGTCCTATTTACTGTGGTCCCCCGTAGTAGTACCGCAGTCCCGTTTCGGGGCCAAATTACTTATAATTTGAGTGGTTCGTCCCCTGAACGAGACTGCAGCACTAAAGGGGTTAACCCTTTCAGGGCAAACCGCAGACCCGTTTTGGTGGACAAACTACTCAAACTCTTGTGTGGTTCGTCCCCAACACGTGACTGCAGTCCTAAAAGGGTGCAGGGATAGCGGACAAAACTGTTAATAGCTCCACCGCAACTGCTCCTCTCGGGGGTCGGGTCGGGTCAACGTGCCCAAACTCCAGGGGTAACAACAACATGTTCTGATGTTGCAACGGGAGCTATGGGCTATATAAATTGACACACGACACGAAATTGGAAACGTGGAAGTGTGGTGAGCTTAAGCTTTATTTTCACCAATCCGCCGGAGGATAAAAAATTAATTATAATGATAATAATAGTATTACGGGGATCCATAGTTAGTAGGACCTATGGTATACATCAAAAACCTATATATTTTCCTATTTTTACTAACAAAATTTTGGTCCCATTAACTATGGACCCCCGTAATAATAATATTATTTATTTGATGTCTTTATTTGTGAGCGCCCAGCTGTACAGGTAGGGTCATGATGCGCCCGTTCCATGCTATTACGGGGGACCATGATAAATAGGACCAAATATTGTTAGTAAAAATAGCGAAATATATAGGTTTTTGTGTGTAACTAATATGGTCCCCCGTAAATAGAGGACTCCTTGTATTAGCCATTGTAGCTCGGATCCACCAATCACGCAGTGGCCGTTGCTTTATATTATACCTGGCCTGGTATATATATGATGGTCACTTTTTGTGGTCTATTTTCCCCTCCTCCCAAAGAGAGGAACATCAACACAGCAGTACTGCTCTGTATTCATAGTATTTGTATGAAATATTAACAGGCAGTTATTTATTTATTTATTTGGGATTCTTCTCCTTTTCTTTTTCTTTTTCTTGTTATTTTTCGGTTTGGTTTCTTCGTTGCTTGTCTTTCTTTATGGTGTACTTTGGTTGCTGGCGTATGTATGTATGTTGTGTCGGCCGCACCTAGTGCGAAGGCATGGTATTGCGTAGGCTATTAATGCATTACGGTGTGTTGTCTCTGTGTCGTAGTCTGTGACCACAGAGCTCGTATCTTTCTAGGGTGAAGAATCAGCACGGACACTGGGCTTGCTGGATGTCGAGGAGTAGAAGAACGGTTTAATGTGAAGAACACACACACACACACTGCTGTACAAGTGGTACGTATTAATATTAATACACAGTAGTTTGCCTCGAAATTATACTTGACGCGTAAAATGAGTTAGTTTGCCTCGAAACACGGTTGCACTCGCCGGGTGCACTATTGGTTCAGTGGTAGAATGCGTGATTGCCATTCACGCGACCCGAGTTCGATTCTCGGATATTGCATTCTTTTGCTTTTT
This sequence comes from Macrocystis pyrifera, assembly GCA_031763025.1. NCBI lineage: Eukaryota > Phaeophyceae > Laminariales > Laminariaceae > Macrocystis > Macrocystis pyrifera. The sequence continues at coordinate 2,943,426 of JASSKH010000028.1, read as the reverse complement.
ATTACTAAAACGGGAATCCTCCCTACTTTTTTTTTTTTGAATCGAGTATTGTGGGGAGGACGTATCACATACTCGCACTGCTGTAGTTCTCTTGCAATGTTTGAGTGTTGAGGAGGGGGGGGTGTAATTATTTTTTTTGCAGAGGAGGGACGCATTATATACGATTTACAGCAGTTCAGGATTTAAGCATGCCAATGATTCAACACCTCTCCACAAACCCCAGATTTCCTCCGTTCAATCTTATTATTATAATGAGAAAGCGAGCAATAATAAGAAAGGCAGGCTGAGATTTACTTGAAAATGAGAAATTCGGGAGCCGTTAGACTGAAGCTAGTGTGGAACTAATCCATTGTCAAATAAGAAATCCATCCTGGACCAGCTTTCCTGATTCTTATTACACAATTAAGTGTCCTGTACCGTCTGTATACGTGTAGCTAGTACTTATGTTCACCAGTTTACCGGTACAAGAGCAGCAGTGCTAGATCAGGTATAATACATTTAGCTAAATGTAACCGAAAACGGTATACCAGGTGTAAAAATAAGATTAAGCGACCTCAACTTGTTGCGCACCTTTTTACCCACTATCGGCCTCTTTTTTAATATATATATACGTACCGCGACCACAACAGCAGCAGCAAGCAGTACTGCTGCTGCTGTAATAATTATGAACGCATGATCGATGAGTGCAGCCGGACAGACACACCAGCACGCTCTTCCCGAAAACGCTACGACGGCGTTGCCGCACTATTTCTACTGCACACATTATATCAACGCGCAAGATAACGCAACCCTCTGGGGCGAATTTCCGAGCCGAATTTGTCGAAAACCAGGAGCATACACAGCGATATTTTTTCAACAAGATCTTCCCACGAGATCTTTCTCCGAATTTTCGCGCCGAATTTTCGAAACCCAGCAGGAGGACGCACAACAACTTTCAAGATCTCGACAAGATCGTTCGACGAGATGTTTCCACAGGCGCATCCATCGCTCGGCGTTTGTACCTTTCCCGTTGTCGAGAATAATCAGCTTTTGAGTATCACATTCGTCCCAGGGGGTGTGTTATCTTATCACCCGTGTGATACGGTACTACTAACTACAGTACTACGTTATACAGGGTACACAGTCCGCAGTGGTACTATTACGGAGGTCCATAGTTAATAGGACCTATGGTACACATAAAAACCTATATATTTACCTATTTTTGCTAACAATATTTGGTCCTATTAACTATGGTCCCCCGTAATACGTACCTGGTTAACCATTAATAGAGGTGGGCACACTTACGAAGAAAATCGGTTATAACCGTTTTTTGGAAACCCGAGAAGGCGTGTATTCACGGTTGTGAAACATAAAGAGAGCTTGTTTTTCCACCGGCTGTAAATGGTTGTGAGATATACAAACAGCTTGTTTTTCTGCCGGCTTGAAAGTTTCAACCGATTAACCGGTTCCCGAAAAAAGCGGGAGGAAAAACGGCGGTTAATCGGGTTTTATACCCCAACAAGCGCCAGTACCGGCCAAACTTTCCGTTTGACGTTAACGGCGGCGTTGCGCGTTGTGGTAGGTATTGTAGATTAGTGATAGTGCTGGATGATGCGATATTTTTTTTTTTGTGATCATATAATATGTATATACGGCGGTGTTGTGTTCGTATGCAAATTAAATGTGTCATGTAATTGCGGCCCTGTTTTTTTGCTGCTGCAACAGTTAAGGCCCGCACTTAACAAATACTTAATATTAGTGGAGTGTTGATAAATTGAGGGTTGATTCTTAACGAAAAATAAGACTCTCGGTGTAAGGATTACAGCTTGAAGCGATCAACAAGATCTATACCTTTGCTAGGAACTACTGCTGTAGCAGGACAAGAAACAGCATCGGCTTCCACACGGGGATACGTGTAAGAAACGCTCGCGGAGCTTGCAAGAAATTACCGAAGGAGCATGGGCTTTGATAGCCCAGAGAGGTTAAAAACTGCCTCTTTTCCCTTTTGGGACTTGAGAGAAAACTGACGATTACTTACAACATACGGCCACCGCGTAACGTATTTGGAAGACAAAATTGGTGTCCGAGTTACAATGCAAGAAGTCGTAAAGCACGGACGCAACATGATCCCACCCGTACTGGTGGGCCGCTCACGCTGCTCTGCTCGTACATGGCTGATAACGCTGAAGGAAGTTATCGACCATTGTTTTGTTAATAGTCGCTATACTTTCGAAGGGCTCCCAAAGGGGGCAGGAAATGCTGCGGTTGGTGAGAGCCCAGCCCATAAAAGAAAAACCAGCCTCTATAAGAAATACGTTTGGTGTGGGCTCGCACATAAAATAAGACATTGTGGCTTGACGCCAACTTGACGTTTCTTAATGGCCGGCCTTAACTGCGTGTTATTTACAGCACATACCTGGTAAGATATGTTTTTTCGCGCTCAACAGAAGGCGTGCTGTTTTACATGGCAGTTTGTGATGGTCTAGTTGCTTGATGCAGCTGGTTCATCTGGCGTAGTATTAATGTAGCTTCTTCGGATGTTGTGGTAGGTTTGGGTGTTGGCAGCAAGGGGGCTGCTGTCGCTCACCCCCTCCTCCCCCAATTGTTTCGGTTAGTACGAGTGTAAGATGTTGCAGCTCGGCGCCCTGCTTTGTAATTTTGTTTAAGGTACCGCATACTTTATACGTGTTGCAGTTACACTGCTGTACTTGATGCTACAGCAGTCGTACGTATGCAGTTACCCTGCCTTCGTTGCCACAGCAGTCGCAATATGTTTACTACCAGGTACCAGGTATGATACGATACGGCTGACCGTTTCATGTTCGATGTTTTTTCTTTCCACCTTCCACACGTCGGGTATGACGTATCACGATCTATCTACCTGCATTACAGATAGTAGATCATCTAGATCCTACCTGCCGTCAAGAAATGATGTGAATAATCCGTTTAGTGCGGGTCGAACCCAGGAAACATATCCTACAATAGATATGCAGATTTTGTACGAATACCACCTGGCAACATGAGCTAGGCCGTACCTGGTACGAAATCAGGAGTATATCTTGCGTGAAATACCTACATCATGAAGTAGGAATGATGTGTAGATGATCTGTGGATGGTCTGTCCGTGGTGTGCAGATGCTCCGATTCGATGTTCGGTAGGCTTGGGGGCGGGGGGGGGCACCGGTAAACGCTTCAAGAAAGCAAGAACGAGCGATGCTATAATATCCACCAGCGGTTGTTTCTATTGGTCCCGCTCAGTGCGTCTTCGGTATATAGATGAAAAATCTGGTGTATGCTTTTTTTTTGTTTCATCGTCACGTCCGCAGCCTTGTGGTTACGTGCCCCTTTTACTATAATACTTGCAACAACAGTAGCAGTGTACGCTATATCATACGTATGCCCCGTGTTTGTGTTGAGCCGACCACGCGTGTGCTCATGCCTCAATTTATTTTAGGGCTGTAACAGCTCCTTTGTACACAATGTGTCCCTATCCCATATCTACGTACCGGTAATGTTTTCTCCCGGCCGAGTACATCATTACTGCAGTATTATAGTGCTCGCTTTTTTTTACAAGGCGTCCAATGCTGCATAATATCATTAATATATTTATACGCACAAGGGCTCCGCATGGGTGCCGGAATCCGTGCTTCGGGTGGGGCAGGGTAGCAGTTCGACTTGTTCGACAGACAGGAAACAAAAACAACACCACGTACACGGAAAGATAATTCCTGCAGTATGTAAAAGTAATGCTAAGAGTTCAATATACCCTGGTAGCCTATTAATAATTGTCCGCACAATTAATACATGGTATATATGCAATTTTTTATGCGAATCTGATTCCGAGCTTGAGATTTCGATCGGATTATCAGCCAAAACATCTACGACAGGTATGTATTACCTTGTATCTGGTACCGGTTATTGTAGGCGTTTGACTCGGGGAATAGCCATCTTGTTTTCGCGAATTCCGAGCCCACGCCGACTGATTTTCTAGTCCCGCCACGAAGAGACGTGACGACTGCGTTCAAAGTGATATTTCGACTCAATTAACCATCCGGGGCTAGCACACCGGCTGACTACTGACTGCTGTGCAGCATGTTTTCTTCGTAGCCATGGAGAGTAAGTAGGCAGTTTTCTCTTGCTAGATCCGAGCCTCGCAGCCCCCGATGTAATCGTGGTCGGAGCAAACAGAGACGAGCTGACGGCCTTGTGCCTTCGCCGTTCAGCTCTTCGGATGTTAGCATACACAAAGACTGCTGCTTGCTGCTGTTGTTGTAGATCATACTCACCACTCACTTCTTGTAGATAGGGGGCGTCCGACACAACGCAAAAAATCGTAGGTTGTTGTCGGGAAGCAGACATAGCAACGGCCAGTGGCAACTCGTGCTCGTGCCCGGGCTGCGATTACAGTATAATAGCCGCGCGCAGCTTGTCTCCGAAGCTGCCTCGTATTCATTCGTACATGTTTCATTCATCCTCGTGCTGTTAAATGCAACCGACGTCAATGTAAAAGAACATTTGTAAATAATGGGATACATTTCTCAAGTATAAATCCCAAGATCCGAGTGTAAGTATCGAAACAACCATCAAACAAAAAAAAAACTATGCAATAATACCTAAGAAGATCAAGCTGATACTTGCATGATATCATACGGGTACGCAAGAGGCACAGCAGAGCGTGGGTACTCGTACTCGTACATACTCGAAGTATGTGCTATTAATAGTATTCGTACAACGCTCGAGCCCAGAGATAAGCTACTTGGCATCCCTAGTGCCTGTTTTTTTTCAAGATGTATACTCGTACGACCCATTCATACATGCTCGTTCATTCATCCACCCTCACGTGTTCTCAAGACAGAACAATCTTTAGTTCACAATGAGGCCGTTTCCTATGCGATTCGATTTGTGAGCTTCAGATTTTGACCCGCGATCGCATTTTTAGATGTGAACTTGGCAAAATCGAATCAATCGTCCTATGCGGAAAAATCAGATTTATTACGCTGGGATTGCTGAGATTCGAGTAAAAGCCAAGACCAACTGCTTTAGCTGTGGTCTGGCGCCGCGAAGAGACACGCTGGGTGCGCTGCCCTGCGCTCTAGCGGCGAAGAGACGTGGCGCGTGCGCTAGAGTCAAGCTGTCTTGGTAATTTGTGCTTCAAAATGTGTCTGACTGCTGCTGCTGCTGCTGCTGCTGCTGCTGCTGCTGCTGCTGCTGCTGCTGTACAGCAGTGTGGTCTACGAGTACGTATCCATGGAGAAGTGCGCGCCGAGTGCGCTTGTCTTGGTCTCTAGGCCCGAGCCCGCGCCAACCGACTGTAGTCTGGCCACGGAGGGACGCGCCGACCGCGCGTCGGGCGCGAGGCAACTTCGCTATACAGCTGTGTCACCATCCAACTCATCGATCGTTCTGCTGCTGTTTGCTGTCGTGGACAACATCTTGAACTTAGAGAGCATGCCATTTTTTCGATTTGAAGATCTGATGACCCAAGTCGTCGGATTTTGGGCCAAATTGGGTCATCGGATTCTCAAATCGAAAAAATTCCGGTCAGATTTTGCATATGACTGCATGAGCAGGGTCAGTCATTTTTTAGATCGAAAAATATAAATCTGAAGCTCGAAATCGAACCGCATAGGAAACAGCCTGAGAGGGATAGTTTTCAGATTAAAATCCTACTGCCGTAGATCCAGCCTCAAGATCCGAAAACCAACAAAAGAAAATCTCGCCGATTTCGCAGTAATATGTATAGTCGTACTAATGATACATACTTGTACAGCGGTACTACACAGCAGATCAATCCTCCAGGAGCGAGCTTGTTCAGCACTCCACACCATCAGTTGACTGTGAAGGGGACTTGCTTGCTGTAGGGAGGTTGTTGCTCTGTACTTGTTTCACAAATGCTCAAGCCCTCACGTGTTCTCCAAGTGTGACATTTTGCGTACAAACTCGTATGTGCTTGTACTCGTATACATACTCGTATGTGCTCTTGCTCGTACAACGACGTTCGAGCCAGGGCTGCAGCCGCTATAGCTGCTGTGTGCAGCTTGTTTCCTCATACACTCACTGTTGTACTCAAAATGTGTCAAATTCTGACAGGCAAAACGCGCGCACTACACTCGTATGTGTTTGTAGTCGTATACACACTCGTACGTGCTCGTACTCGTACAGCAACGCTCGAGCCCGGGATGCAGCTACTACTGTAACTGCTGTGTGCAGCTTGTTTCGTCATGTCACCTTTGTGCTTGAAACAGTAAAAAAAAATCAAAAAGAAAAAAAATGTCGTTTTTTTTTTTCAAATTCCACGTTCATTTTTGCACGACCTTTCCTTTTGATATAAAGATTCAAAGAAAAGCTCGAGAGTGCGTATTTGTACTCGAACATCTTCGTATGTGCATGTACTCGTATACATAATCGTATGTGCTTTTGCTCGTATAACAACGCTCGAGCCCGGGCTGCAGCTACTGCTGCAACTGCTGTGTGCAGCTTGTTTACTCATACACTCGCACTGGTGCTCAACATGTGTAGAAATAGAAGAGATGCCATTTGAACGAGAAGTCATTCCACGTTTTTTGCACGACCTCTCCATATCAGTTCAAAGAAAAGCTCGATCGAGACTGCCCCCCAAAATCCAAGATCGTGCCTGCTTCCTGCTTGTCTTTCTCGGCCCACGTGCGCATTCACGGCGAGGTACGCAGCCGAAAACGAAGGGCGGGGGGCGTTGAAGCCGATCCTCGAAGAGCGCTCTCGAAGAAGTGAAAAAAAAAACTCGCGAATTAGAGGCTCAAGGTTTTCCAATACTGAGTCCGGCACGATAAAAAAACTTCTTGCCAATAATCCCTATCTTCCTCGTTGATCGTACATCATTTTACATGTATGTATGTTGCGATAACCCTTCAATGGTTGATGTTCTGGGTCGTGCTCAGGTTAAACTTCGGGCACAAGATTCATTACAAGGGGAACCTTATTATGTTGGTAGCCAGCGTGGCGGCCATAGCCACCGCGTGCGGCGCGATCTGGGGGCTGGAGAAGACGGACACTGGCTTGACCAACATCGAGCAGCGCACCCAAACAATCGCCACCGATTTGCAGAAGGTAAGGAGTGAAATGAAACACTCTTTGTGGTTCGAAGAATGGCTGTAGTCACATACTCTGGCTGTGGTCGAAGACTGGCTGTAGTGAAATACCGACGATCGACATTATTTGACGTTTTGATGAATGCTTATTGCCATCCCATGGGGACTATTATTGCCCACGGGCTGTCCACGCACAGCCAAGGAACAGCCCACGAACAGCCCATGAACAGCCCGCGGACAGCCCACGGAAGTCAACCCACTAACTGTCCACGGATTGCCCGCGGACCTTTGTCAGAAGGCCCACGGACAGTCCGCGCAAAGCCCACGAACGGCCCACGGAAATCCCACAGGCCAAGGGCAGGCCATGGACCGCCCATGGACAGTTCTTGGGCTGTCCATGGTTGTTCGTGGGCTGTCCATGGAAGCCCATGGACAGCCCACAGACGGACCGCGGGAAGCCCGAGACCAGGCCAGGGACAGCCCACAGACAGCCTCTGGACAATCCACAGATAGCCCGTGGACAGCCCATAGACAGTGCAGACAGCCCATGGACGGCCCGCGGACAGTCGATGAACAGCTCGCGAACAGCCCACGGACAGCCTTTTCGATTAATCTCCATATCTCCATGGGCATGCTAGAGAAGAATAGCCCACGGACAGCCCAGTGCACAGACCAATTATATACGGGCACACGTTGGACGCTCTTTCGGATTTCCCTGCAACCTTCCTTGTTGAAATTAGTTTCAGCATGCATGCTTGCTGATTGATTGGGATGGACAAAATCAGGCGCACAATACGAGAGGGGGCACATGTCCTTGCGCGCCAGTCGGCGGGGAATCCAGTTGACATTACTGTTAGCGTACTTCCACTATGCTTGTCAATCGGCTGTCCGTGGGCTACCTATGGTGTGTCCGCGGCCTGTCCACGAGCGTCCGCGGATTATCTGTGGGCTGCCCGTAGGCTATCCACTGTAGGCTACCCGCGGGCTGTCCATGGACTACCTGTGGAGTGTCCACGGATACTTGTCCCATGGAAAGCCCATGACGATTCTTCCAACAGACTGTTGGCGGGCTGTCCATGGACTGTCCGCGGACTGTCAGTGGGCTGCCCTGGGGATGCCTTTAGGCTGTCTGCGGGCTGGTTGAAGGCTGGCTGTATTCAAAATCCTGGCTGTGGTCGAAGACTGGCTGTAGTCGATCACTGACTGAAGTCAGATTGCTGTAGTCAAATACTGGCTGTGTAGGCTTATGTGGTATTATAGTGCGCTGGCTTGAATACTGCTTCAAATACTCACCTTGAGGTAAAGTTCTGCTTCTATTTTTTATTGGCGCCAATGCTGCTTCAATTACTGGTCGTGGTATTGTACTGGCTGTAGGCTCACATTGGCTTGAATACCATGCAAATACTGGCATACTGCGGTAAAATATTGGCTGCAGTCGGATACTGCTAACTCCCAACAATGCAAGCCGAATGCTGCTGTACTGGGAGGAAAACGGCAGAACTGGTTAACCGTGTGTTGTGTACTTGCACTGCTTGGGGTAAAGTATATAGCGAGCTCCAATCTGGCCGGAAATATAACTCCCGCCTGGAGTCTAACATCAATGTCAAACGGGGACTATATTCCCCTCCATCGCCGCATTGCTCATTTTTTATTTCATGGTGCCTAATATTTGCCACACCCTATGTACGTCCGCCCCATACGACGCCCTACGTATAGTACATCCGAACACCCACACACCACCCTTCCACCCCATTTTTTTTTTTTTTTTTGAATCGGCGCCTTAAGATTTTGAGCCTGCCGAACGACACCTTGGTTGTGCTGGACGAAGTCACGGAAAGTCTGGACGCTCTTAATGCCGATGCTACCAACTGCGTCGGTTCCGCCCTGCCGTCAAGCGTGGCCAACTTCGATACCGGCTTGACCGAGCTTACCGACAACGTACTGGACGAATTTGACCTGCTTAAATCGGAGAGCTTGAGCAAGCTCGCGGATGACGTGAGTACATGCAGGAGGCGTTATTGTCCGGGGGGAGGGGAGGGCGGGAGGGTTTGAGGAGGGGGAAGAAGAGGGGGAGGGTGAGATAGACGGAGGCGGCGGTGGCGGGGGGGGGGGGTGTACTAATTGTCATGCATGGCCGTAGTCGTGTGACCATAGACCCTCGCACCCCTAAAATGCCGGGACGGAGCACGGGACGGAGCACGTCGGATTTTCACCGACCAGGCAGACATTGCTTGCACCAAGCGCAAAGCGCCATGAGGTACCGAGCGAGTCGTGTGAAGGGTGAGCTGCATCCTACTAAGAACCGCTTGTGAGGCGGCCTTGCACATGGATGACAGCGTCAATGAAATGATTTGTATTCTGGTGTGGCCATTTCCAGAGATAGCAATGGGTTATGTAACTGCCTCGTGGGTGCCTTACCATAAACACTACTAGGTACGTGATACAATCATTCCCCTTTTGCAGAGTAAAGTTTCTTCACCCCGCTCAAGTGACCCATAACTTGATCGTCAACTGTGACCTACCGCCATAAAAAAACGCAAGAAAAAACGGTACCCTGGTTGTCTAGCTCACGTAGAGAGCGGCATGTTCCACAGTGTCGTTGCCGACCGTGATACGATCATTCCGAGTAAAGGTTCTACACCCCGCATTAATGACCTAACTCATTTGCCAGCTGTGACCGACCGCCGAAAAAAAAAAAAAAACGGTACCGGGGGTGGCGTGGTGTACCCAATATCGTGCCTAGCCGTAGTCGTATGACCATAAACCCTCCCTGGCGTCCTTGCAATGCCGGAACGGAGCACGTCGTGCTTTCACCGACCAGGCAGACGTTGCTTGCGCCAAGGGGGAAGGGGGAGGAGGAGGGGAGGTATACTGGATTGATCCGTCGTTCTTGACTTGGTTGGGCTGTTTCTCGAATGGCAAGTTTCTATTGCCGGGGTTTTGGGTGATCGTATGTACCATAATGCCTCGATGCGACGCGCTGATGCGATGTTGATGGTGAGATGGGGCGGAGATGTTGGCGGGACGCTTAAGAGGGCCGGCGGACCCCATTGTTCCACCGTGATAGTACCTGTCGCTGGAAGCCTCATCCCTCTTTCAGCAGTGCTTGTAGCACGTGGAGGCGCGGCTCGTTTTCGCGTGTGCTTTCGAGGCATGCATGCGAAACGCCGGTTAGTCGATCCGGCTCCTCTATGTAGTCAGTTGGTTTTGTGAAAGAGGCGCAACACCAACCGCAGGCGTAAGGTCAACCCAGGGCACCACCGACAATCAACCCAACAATTGCTTGACCTTGTGGATGATTTTTCAACCGACCACCCGCAATAGACACGCCTACCAGATCCCGACATGAACACCAGTAGCAAGCAGCCTCCCTCTTTTTTTTTCATTGCCCAGCGCTTTCTTACGCCTCCGCGAATTATCTCGCATTTGTCCCTGTTTATTTTATTTCGTGTGGTTTTTGTTTTTTTGCTTTTTTCGCGCGCTTGTTTTTGTAGGTCCAAGGCGTGTCTGACGCGGTCAACGAAACCGAGGGGGTGCGCAAGGGCCTTGTGTGGCCGGCGGTGGCCCTGGCGATGCTCTTCACTGCCATCTTCATCGTCATCGCGGTCGGTACGTACGGGCTTATCGCCTGCGGCTCCCACTCGTGTGGAGCAGTGAGCTGCATCGTCAGCCCCTGCACCGTCTTCCTGGCCATCGTTATCTGGCTCTCAGCTGCTTCGGCCGTTACCTTAAGCGGTGAGACTAATGTTCTACCCGTACGACTACGGCCTTGCATAGTATCGAGTACGCCCCCCCGCCCCCCCCCCCCCATGAACGCCCATTGTTGGAGGTGTCTCTATTAGGAGTAGGAACGGTGCTCCGTCTCGAAAGGAATGCGTGGTCAATGGTCGAATGACTTAAGGCAAGCAACAAATGAGTATCCCCCCCCCCCCCCTCTGCCCCCCCCTATATATTTCATGTAGGTTGGGTTGGCGTCGGTTGGCAAGGACACTGTAAAACGTGCGGTTCACTGCTTGAGCTAGACAACCAGGGTACCGTTTTTTTTTTTTTTCCTTTCTTTTCGGCGTCGGTCACAACTGGCGATCGGGTTGAATCGTTTGTGCGCGGTGGAGAACCTCTATTCCGCACATGGGGGATGATCGTATCACGTAGCAGGTAGTGTTTATGGTAAGGCACCCGAGAGGCAGTTACATAGCGCTCCCATTGGTGTCTCTTGAAGTGGCCACACCGGAAATTAGTAGAAGTACTCGTTGAAGCTGTCGTCCATATGCAAGTCCGCCTCACGAGCGGTTATTGGTAAGATGCAGCTCTCTCCCCGTGTGAACACCTCACGTTACGCTTCGCGCTTGGTGCAAGCGACGTCTGCCGCCTGGTCGGTGAACACACGACTTGCTCCGTCCCAGCATTGTAGGGATTCGAGGGTCTATGGCCATACGGCTAAGGCCATGCCTGACATTAGTCCACCCCCCCCCCCCCCCCCCCACCATTCAGCTTTCATTACCCCACCCCCCCCGTTCCGTTTGGCGTCCACTAGCCGTGAAAACGAGGGGTGCGGAGCTCATTTTCGACCCCTCTGGCTTGAGCCGCGTGATAATTGATCGGAGGCGTTGTTTTTTTTGTTTTTTGGGTCGTGTCTTTTCCTTCTCAACTCTCTAGGTTTCGGCTTGGTGCGTGCATTGTACTCAGTTTGTATCCCCCCCCCCCCCCCCCCCCCCCCCCCCCCCCCCCCCCCCCCCCCCCCCCCCCCCCCCCCCCCCCCCCCCCCCCCCCCCCCCCCCCCCCCCCCCCGCCTAAGGGAAATCCCTTGCCGGCAACACTACGCAAGGAATATTTTTTGTGTGTGTATTTACGTAGACGGTCTTTGTTGGGTGTGCTGCTGTCTGGTGAGCGGATGGGCTCATGAACTCTCGTCAATATGTTCGTCTTGCCTCGTGTTGTCTTGTCGTGTCTTGTCTTGTCTTGTATTGTATCGTCTTGGTGTCTTGTTATTATTTCGTAAATGGGTATACCTCCGCTTTATTGTGTTGGGCCGGGTTGCGCCGCATTCCCGCGTTAATGCCCCTACTACTGTACCAGGCAGGTAGGTGCCCACCAACCCTTCGCCACTGTTTCTCCCCATCGCATCCCATCGCACCCCATCCCATATCATCCCACGCCTTCCCATCCCATCTTGTCTCATCCCATCCCGTATCCCATTTCCCATCCCATATTATCCCTCACATTCCCATCCCATCCCTTATCCCATATCCCATCCCATCCCACGTACCTGGAATCTAACAACACACCTGTTCCAGCCCTGTCCGGCGATTTTTGCACCGATCCGGACGCGAACGTGGAGACCCTCATCGCCGAGAGCTCGGACGACGAAACGCTCCGTAGCCTGCTGACATACTACACTGGCGACTGTACCTCGGAAAATTTCGCAATCGACGCGGTAATCGCGGCACAAGAGGCGGCCATACCGGCCATCCAAGAGGCGCTTACCCTCCTCAACTCGTTCTCGGTGAGCTACCGTATCGAAAGTTTGGACATACCAAAATATCGACAGTAAACCGATGTTATATCGTATGGAAAGTTTCGATGTATGAAAATATGGACAATGTAGTATATCGTATATTAGTAGATGTCGGTGGTACATTATATCGCATCGAAATTTTCGATATATCAAGATATCAAACATCGATGTATCATATCGAACGTTCCGATATATCTATTAATAGATGTCGAACTTCCGATATATTGTATGGATAGTCCCGATGTATCAAGGTATCGAAGTTCGATATATCGTATCGGAATTTTCGATATCATATCAAGATGTCGAACTTTCGATTTATCGTATCGAACGCGGTTAGCCCTCCATCCCCTGACATCCGCGTACTTGTTACGCTGACACGGAACGTTTTTTTTTTGACATACCATTGTCGAATATCGACATTGTACATCGAAGAGATGTTTCGGTGATCGATTCGTACCGAACAGATTGTTTGCTTATCGATATCGTATCGACTACTTTTTTCATCCATTTGAAGGACTAAAAATTATCAAAAACAATACTGTTAAATCTACCCTTTTCAGGAGACGAAAATAAAGTAATACCATGTGTACGTATGTTACGAATTTTCGTAATTTTTCCAACTTTTCTCTTCGTAAGAGCACTTTTCGGCAAAGGGGCGCGCGATCCGTGCACTCTAGAGCGTGGCGGGCACTCAAAGTTTTTTTTGCGGCGGTAGTGGACAAGACGATTTCCCTGGTTTCAGTACGAGAGACCTTATTTTATACGCACGTACCGGTAGAATGTCGTCAGCTTTTTGCCCTTTCACGAGTGCACAGCCCAGGCATATAGTACCAGGTAGACAGCAGACAACAGACAGAGAGCACAACGTTTCAACGCTGCAGCTCGCAAGCACCAGCAGGCAACACACCGTGCGTTTTTGACGCACCTATCTGCGCTGTACTGCTGTGGCTAGTTGTGTTTATCAGAGCCTGCGGTCCGTAATCCGCCAGCTACCTCTATTTGCTCCTGCCGTGTGTGATATAACCACGCACACTCTGGACGGAAATGTAAGGACCGTTTGGAATGAATTCGTATGAGTATCGTAAGAGCCCATCTTAACGGGGAACACTAAATTTCGTTCGATCAGATGCAAATTAAATTAGAAAAAAAAAATCCAAGTCAAATTGAAAGAACCGAAAGTCCTCGATAAGATGGGCCCTTAAATTAAATTAGAAAGAAAAAATCAAGTCAGATTGAAAGAACCGAAAGTCCTCGATAAGATGGGCCTTAAGTGTCCTTATATTTCCGAATTTTTGTGTTTATTGGCCGAGGCGAACTCAAGAAATCTAGACATTACCATGGTAACACAACATGCAAAAAATACAAAATATCGTTTACAACCCCGCCTACTACACCGTAGCAGCATATGCAGCAGCGGGCCACACCACGCTCGTGTCTCAGGTTCGTGGTGTACTGCAATGACTAGTTGCTTTATCGGAGGCTGCGGTCCGTCATCTGCCATCGCCACCTCTCTCTTTCTCTTGTGCTGTGCTGCTCTGCATTTTCGTGCGGTGAAAAAAACAAGTGAATACTCGTACTATTAATAGTATAGATCTTTGTTAATCTAGTAAAATGGTCACTTTTTTTATTTTATTTTTTTTATTTTATTTTATTTTTTTTTTTATCCTCCGGCGGATTGGTAAAAATAAAGCTTAGTAAAATGGTCACGATGTCCCATTTTGGACTTGAAAGCGCGTGTTCGATCCTCGCAGAGATTGTGTCTATTTTTTTCTTTTCTTTTTTTTTTCAGCTTTTTCTTGTATCATGTAACCCACAGACATGACAGTCAGTGAGCAGACAGCAGTGCAGGGCGGGTGCTACCAACCAGCTGGCTAGAGTAAAACGCTGTAGACACCTGCCGTTCGCCATCAGAGCAGGAAGTAACATTGCGCGTGTGCGGTAGTTTGTACAGTACAGTATTGCTGTGGCTTCCTATTAATCAAGCAGTACTGCTGTACTGCAGTTGCTTTTTTATCGAACCCTGCCATCCGCAGAGCTGGGAGTCGCTGCTGTTGTGTGATACGAGGTACCAGGTGCATGCATGCTGCCACAGGTGCAACAACGCTGCTGCTGCTGCTGCTGCTGCTGCTGCTGCTGCTGCTGTGCAGTGCGAATTTTGTGGGCAGCCGAGTGTGGTCGAGAGATCCAACCCCTTCTTCGGTGCATCCTTTTCTACTTGAGTAGATATTACCCCACTACTGTTCTGCTGTGTTACGTGTGTCACCCGTGTGGGTGCGCGGTGTGTGCCGTGTGTCACGCGTGGAGTTTCAAACCTTTTTTTTTTGTCGGCAGTCCTCGGTTTGGTGCGGGAGAGGCTATCTTCGCTGTGAGCGCCAAAAAACAGCGGCATGCATTAATATACCGACAAAAAAGATACCAGTGGTACAATGTTTGGTGGAATCATGAAGAAAATCTATAAAAGCGATTCTCAGTCAATAGTAACCGTCCCCACACTATTTCCATGCATTTTTTTCCGCCCAAAAAATCAGGTCAAGTTTTAAAAGAGTCTTCTGCTGTACATGTGACAACGTACACAGCAGTAATATGCAGATATTCCATAGCGTTGTAGTATTTTATCATCTGTATCGTTTTTTTATTCGTTCCTGCTCCACTCCCCTAGGCACGTCCCGGAGGGGTCCATAGTAAATAGGACCAAATACTGTTGATAAAAATTGGTAAATATATAGGTTTTTATGTGTACCGTAGGTCCTATTTACTATGGACCCCCGTAATAGTACGTATTAACAGTAGTGTCGCACGCGGCGCAAGCTTATCCTTACCCTTCGTGCGGCGCGCGCGGACGTCCCCCAGGCCTCTTCCATTTGCGTCGGCATCCAGCCCTCGATCGACGCGATCAACACGTCCCTGTTCGACCTGTGGTCGATCCTCGAAGACGCAGGAGAGCTGTCGTCGTGCGAGAACCTCAACGGACCGTACCAAGCGGCGGTGTACACGGAGCTGTGCTATGAGCTCCCTAAGGGCCTGTTGGGCTTCTGGGTGTCGTGCGTCATTCTCACCGTGTTGCTTCTCGTCCTGGTACGTTTTTTTTCGTTATTTTTTGTTTTCGTTGTTTTCGTTGTTTTTGTTTGTTTGTTTGCTTTTTTTCTTTCGGTGCTGGGTTTTCATTTTGCCGAAGTTTCGCTTGCTGCTGCATTTTTTTTTTTTCGCTCAAGTTTTTTTTGTTTTGTCTCGGGTTTTTTTTTTTTTTTTTTGCATTTTTGCTACTATTTTTTGTTTCTTTGTCCGTGTCGACTACTTACTGGTTATTATTTTGATACTCCATGGCCGTGCCTATCTGAAATTGGTGGGTCTTGTCGATCTTAAATGATCATGTCGATCTTAATACATGATGCACCGATCCTACCTGGTCATGGTGTCGATCTAACATGGTTATTACTGTGCCTATTTAACATGGTTATTGTGTCCATCTTAAAACTGGTTATTATTGTGCCTATCTTACATGGTTGTTGTGTCCATCTTTCATGGTTATGGTGTTCATATTTCATGGTTATTGTGTTCATATTCCATGGTTGTTGTGCCGATCTTCCATGATAGTTATGCCGTCCTTACTTGGTCGTACCGAGTTCACAAGGCAGTCAGTGTCGATGTGCAGTCCAGGTACAAGTATAGACCACACACAGTGCCGACGACGCCAATGTGGGGCGGACGCCCCTAGTACGTGGGACCATAATAGATAGGACCTACGGTGCACACAACAACCTATGTATTTCGCTATTTTTACCAGCAATATTTGGTTCCATTTGCTATGGCCCCCCGTAATAGCCGATGTATCTCTTGTGTGGTTGTGGTATGGAGTACATGCACATCGAGGTTGGTCGGCCGGTGTCTCGGGGTCTCTTCGGAACGGAGTGGAAGACCTCGGGTGTGGTCTTGAACTTGTGTATATTGAGGTGGTACTATCTGTAGAGCAAAGGGGGACGTGTCATCCCAAAATGGGATTATTACTCAATCATGTTGTCAAATGTTACGCAAGAAGCATTACATGAGCCATGTTTGAGTTTTTCACGTCTGTCTGTCTGTCTGTCTGTCTTTCCTTTTTTTGTCCCCAGGCGGTCCAATGGAATAGACTGCTCCGGCAGCAATTAACAGAAGAGGAAGCCCAGCTGGCGGAGGCGAGGGCCAGGAACAGACCTGCGTGGGTGCCCAAGATGCTCTCCAGACGGAGCTTCAACTCCAACGCCTCGTCCAGCTCAAGACACGGCATGAACAACAGCCGTCGCGCGCCGCGCCCTGCCGTGAACCCTGCTCCGGATCGGTGGGGAACGGGGGTGGGGGTGAATGCTCCGGCGAGCGGATCGTATGCTAATAGTACTGTTCAGCGGCCCGTGGAAATCGCCAACCCTATGCGCCAAGCGCGTTGATGTGACCGGGCCGGGGTGGGGGGGGGGGGGGGGGGGGGGGGGGGGGGGGGGGGGAGGGTAGGGTTGGAGGGGATTGGGGGGGGGGTAGCGGGTTGGAGGGGGTTGGGGTGTGGGGGGTATTCGCGTCATGCATTGCCGTAGTCGTGTGACCGTAAGACCCTCGCTTTCCTACAATGCCGAGACGGAGCACGTCGAGTTTTCACTGACCGGGCAGAGATTGCTTGCACCAAGCGCAAAGCGTAACGCGGTGTGTTGGGCGAGTCGTATGAAGGGTGATCTGCATCCTACTATGAATTGTTTGTAAATCCGACTTTTTTGCATTGAGTGACAGCGTCGAATAGGGGGGGAGTAGGGCGAGAGGCAGGAAGAGGTTGGGCGGGGGCGGCGGTAGGCGGGGGGGGGGGGGGGGGGGGGGGGGGGGGGGGGGGGGGGGGGGGGGGGGGGGGGGGGGGGGCGAGTGGGATGGATTGCCCTTCGCGCGAGCGAGCGAGAAGACTAGCATGATTGCGTTTTCGCGTTTCTTGGGAGGCTGGTGTAGAAAGTGACTTCATGACAGTATTTTATGACGTTAGTGCAGTCGCTGCTGTGGAGACGGGAGGGGGGGGCGTCGAGATGTATGCGTCGCTTGTGAGGTGTCGCCGAGAGGCTTGGCCGGGGCCACGACTGAATATGTATTTTTTTTTTACGTTGAGCCGAGTTTCGCGCTCTGATTTGATGTCCCCCCCCCCCCCCCCTTCGAAATAGTGCTGCAAGCTGATTGGTTCGTTGCGGAAGTAGGTTAGCTCGTTGGAAAAGCTGGCTCGCTGCAAAATATGATCGGTTTGTTGTGAAAGCTGATTGGCTTGTTTCATTAGCTGATTGACTTGTTTCAATAGCTGATTGGCTCGTTCCCAAAGCTGATACACCTCTTTTTTTGCAACGGTGTCAGTCTTGATGTGGCCGTGCGTTCGTCTCCTCTCTTGCTTTTTGCTTGATTCGCGTTGCTTGGTTCGCGTTGAATACGAAATCCCAGTAGAAATAGTGGCTTCTGGCTTCTCCGAACATTTGTGTTTCGTGTGTGTACGTGTATGTATCATATGAATGGTATTTTCCGTGCGTGTGTAGTTGTTTGTGTCGTGTTTCGGTAGGAAAAAAAAAGGCGTTCGTGAGATGCGGATGCGGCCTTGTCTGACGGCATATTGCAGCGGTAGGTTCCATCCCTTTCGCCCTCCCCAGGGGTGGAAGGAGAGATGGCGCACTGCGACAGCAGTATTAGCTCGAATGACCGGAAGTCTCGCATAGATAGATGGATGGATGGATGGTCTTTCTCTGTCTTGTCTATCTGGCGTCTTTTGCTGTTTTAAACGGATAACTGCTGTGCTGTACGAGCTCTCTCTTCAGGCCTTTCTTTTCCATTTCTTCGCTTTGTTTGCTGTGTTTTTAGTTATTTCTTTTTCTGTCAGTTCACGTAGTTTCCCCCGTGTTTTCTCTTCCGTGTCTACGTAGTACCGGGTAAGCAAAATCAAGAAAAGAAAGATGCACAACGAGGAAGAGAGGAAAAAAGAGAGAAATAAAGATTTGGTGTTTTGGATCCAAAATACAGTGCTGGCGACTTTTCTTGACCCCCCCTCGCCTCGGATTTGTAATATGTTTGCTACACCGGCAGCACCAACAGTAGTAAGAAGCTCTCTCGCAGCAACACCATGTAGGCTTGGTGCGGTGGGGCGCCCCTTGGGACGCCCTGAACATTCCAAGAATTTTCTTTCCGGTAGGTTTTTGTGCGCTCGTTATCCTTGGGTTGTTGGTGCCGCGGCGTTTTGGTTTCCGTTTTTATGATTTTTTTTGTTATGTTCCATTTTTGGATCGGCCTTCAGCCATTTCGCTTACGGTGCTGACCAGTATACGTGATGACTTGGCAGTTGTTTTGTTTTTTTTTCTCCAGTTGGAGGATTTTGGGCATCGTTTCGTCGTAGGTATCATACATACCACACTGACTGAGCTACTGTATTCTTGAAATTTGCAGCCTACACGAGCCGCTGAAGAAAGGGACGGCAGGAGAGTGTTGTATTCGCGTGCCGATTTTTTTCTTTTCATTTTTTCATAGCCTGCTCCGTTCCGGGCAGCGCGGTAAACTCGGACGTTGTATATCACGTACGGGAGGGGCCGCTGACCACACCAGTGGTAGGATTATACTGCCACCGTTTTTTGTAGGAGGTTCCCCAATTTCTCATACGTAGAGGCATTCTATTTTCACTTTTCGTCGGGGATGAGCTTGCCCTACCCCCCCACTATGCATCAACCATGGCTGGTTGTTGTGCGCACCGATATATGGTTGATTATTTGGGGGTTTCAGGTCTAATGTTCTGTCGTGGGTGTTTCTATACATGAAGGTGTGGGGGGAGGGGGTCGTGGTACTTCGTGATTGTGATGGTACTCGACGCTTTTCGTAGAAGGTAGGTGGGTTTTGAGATGGAGGGGGTGTAGTTGACGCGCTCCCCATGTATCCACTCAAGCTATGATAGACGGTAAGACTCGTTGTTTTGTCCATAATATGTGTCGCGCAGACAGCAACCGGCAGTCTAGCAGCAGTCTATCAAAAGCAGCGGCACCGGCAGTATTACGACCTGCCCGTAGTTTTCTTCTTTTGTCATAGTTGGTGGGTTGGTTCTGGCTTTTTGACAACACCTGGCAAAGGCATTGCGATTTATTAGTTGCTAACCACGTATCTACTGTACTTGAGAGGAAAAAATGACAACAAATTAAGTTACTACTGCTTCGGCCACACGGAAACGCTGCTGTACATCTTCTGTAACAATGTTTCGTATCGTATCGTATCGAATGTTTCTGTTATCAGGAGCATGATTAAAATCTTTCCTAATCGACAAAATGCAAAAAAAAAAAAGTACGTGAGCGGATTTTTGCCAGTTTACGGTACTAAAAAATAAAACCACGTAATCACGGCACACCAAACCGAAGGCAGATGGCGTTTTCTGTCATGTTCTGTCATGGTTCTTAACGCAAAAGTGCAAAAACAACGGTTACATCTGTGGATTTTACGCCAGTTTACGGTACAAAAAATAAATTCGGCTCTTGACGGCACACACAACCCAAGTCAGACACCATTTTCTGTCTGGGTATACCTTTTTCTGGAAGAAAACCGAATATAGACGGACTAACTGTTCATGAATATAGGGATCGAATGTTAAAGCGTACCAGGTAGCTATTAATTACGAACAAAAGCGGGTTCATGAATATAAGCGCTTTCTTGTATTCATACGAATAGTCAAGCGTGGATTATATTTCCGAACAAATACCTCACGAATGAGAAAAATACCATCGAGGGAAAACGATGAGAATATTTAGTACCTTTCGAACCCGATTCCGATATCGATATCCGATCTCCAAAGACATATATATATATATATATATCCGGTATCCAACACTATCAATAGTTGCTGCTGTGTTTAGGGGGTGATATTTTTAGTGTCCGAATGTTAAGATCAGAGGTTTTTGTGTATTTTGTCCTGCAGACGACGCCACTTGTTGAGGTCAAAGGTCGGGATACTTTGTATCCCTTGACAGGTTTGCCTATTAAGCCGGTACTGGTTGGTACCCACGTGTGTTGTTTGCTCAGAGATAAAGGAAGAACAGCTTTATTCCTTTCGTGCACGCGGAGACTGGGAGCCAAGCTCGTGCCTCGCTGGGAAAGCTGGGAAAACCCCTGGTTTTCCATCTAAGATACGCCTCCCAAGTACTACATACGATCCCAGTGCCTGAACCCCGGTAATTACCGGGCTTTCGGCCTCATTCAAAGCAGTACCATAACACGAACCAAACACGAGCAAGGAGTTTGTTCGAAGCCTACGTGGCAATACGTTTCTGATTAAACACCGCGCTCTTCTCGGGAAATACCCGATGCGATCCCCTCATCAAAAAGAGGGCTACCTGGTAGGCTTATTACTGTATACTGGTAGCTCGAAACACCGCGATTGCAAAATCGGTGCCGTACCGTGTGGCCGCGCGACATCAGCCGTACACCGCAACACGCGCACGAGAATACAAGACAGGCAAGCGCAACCCCTCCCGATTCCCCTTCTTCTCTCCCCCCACCTCCCCTTCAGCGAATCCAAGAGTCGGTTCACCCACCCTCCCTGCTGACCTTCACGAAGTCGACTCAAGAGCTGCAGCCCGTTTTGACGATGCCATATGGATGGAATTCGAAAGCGAAAATGCTTTGTCGGGGCAGAGATAGCAACCTGCGCCATCCGCAGTGACCGCTGTGTTCGGAGCCAGCAACACCAGCAGACGGATCATCCTAGACACTGAACATGTCCTGATCGCTCGAGAAACCGAACGCTCAATGCCCCCATTCGAACTGCACCCCATGTTTCGGGTAGGAACTACCCTAGAGCTTTGTGCCGTACGTACTATTGGTGAAGCGGCTACTATGTGAGATATCAAGCACATTCTGCCTTTTTTTTGGACCACGAGGTGAAACCCGCACCCTCGAAAACCGACCAAAAAAAAAAAAAAAAAAACGATTCTGATGCATCTTTCCTTTCGGATAGTAGATCAAGCACGGAACAACAACACATCGGATGCCTGGCCGAAGACAAAACAAACAGCAATGGTAAAACATTGAAAGAGCTCGACGCAATCTTCGATGCCACGCGCGCGACGCTTCCGTGACGCGAAAATTGAACCAAACCAAAAACCAAAACCGAACCAACCGGCGACCTTTTCGAATTCAACTTCCATGGCGGGGATCGGGATTCTCTCGGTGGTACGGAGGCGTGTGCCTTTTTATGACGCCTCCCTCTCCCCCCTCCCTCCCCGCGTAGTCCTCTGCGAAATAATTCAATCAATCCGCTACACAGGCAAAACACGCTCCCTCCTGACGCATTCTTAACGCACAAAGGCCCTCTAAACAAAGCAAAGGTCGGATGTTCAATGACCAAGTGTCAACGGTCGCCCTATCAACGGACCAACTATCAACCGTCGATATTATTAACGGCCGAACCAACTCAACGGTCACTTTATAAACGGTCGCGTTAGCAACGGTCGAATTAGCAACGGTCGAGTCAACAACGATCGACTTATCAACGATCGACTTATCAACGGACAAAACAACCGTTATGGGCGCCATCGTACTACTGTACGCACGCGCTTGGGTCTCAAGACGCGGCGTTGGCGTCAATCCGGGCCTGCTCCTGTGCCGCCAGCTTCTCCTCCAGCTTCCGCAGGAGGTCCGCCCTGTATTCGTCGAACTCGCCTGCTCATCATCATCACCATCATCATCATCATCATTACCATCATCAGCATTACCATCATCATCATCATCATTACCATCATCATCATCATCATTACCATCATCACCATCATCATTACCATCATCACCATCATCATTACCATCAGCATTACCATCATCACCATCATCATCATTACCATCAATACCATCATCATCATCACCATCATTATCATCATTACCATCATCATCACCATCATCATTACCATCATCATCATCACCATCATCATTACCATCATCATCATCACCATCATCATCATCATCATTACCATAATCACGGTTCGTGGTGGTCAGCGAAACGGTGAAACAACGAATACACAAGTACAAAAAAAAAAATCCGCGCTGGCGCCTTCGTTAGTTTTATCCTTCCAACAATTGATCCCTCCATTAGCTTTTACCTCTGTTGACATTTTCTCCCTACCTTTTCCTTCCATAACGCCAGTCAACCTTAACCTTCCTTCATCTATCCTCCCTTTCATTATTTTCTCCTTCCCTTTGTCGTTCCTTACATCGTGCCTTCCTTTCGGGAAGAAATCATGTCTTCCGTCCTTCCTTTGTCATTCATTCCTTCATTCATCGGCTCTTCTTTCGAAGACGTTATGTTTCCATCTTTCTCTTGTCATTCCTTTCATTCCGTGTTCCTTGGAATACGTAACATTTCCATCCTTCCTTGGATATTCCTTTCATTTCATCGCGTCTTCCTTCGAGCAAAATAATACCTCCATTCTTCCTGCGTCATGCCTCTTTCATCGTGTCTACCTTTCGCGAAGAAAACACCATGGTTCATGCGGTGCGACCCACTCTTCTTCGTCGGGCGCACAGCCTTACCTCAACCTTTTTCCAACAATGAGTCATTTATCCCTTCATGTTGCCATCCTTCCTCTCCCCAAATACACGACTTCTTCCTTCGATTTTTTAATATTTCCTTCACCTTTCCTACGTACAACGATTTCATCTAGCCTTGCATGATTGCTTCCATACTTTCGTTACTCCTTCCTTTTAGCTACACCCTGAACTACTGTTAATATTTACCAGGTACTCTGATGTTTAGTACTCCACCCCACCTGTATCCTCTCCCTCCTAAGCAAAATCTTCCTTTGTGTCCCTCCGCGAAGAACGCCATATTACGTTCTCCCTTTCGTTATACCAACCCTCCTCCCTTCCTTCCATTCAACTATTCAATCCTTCCTTCGTCATTCCTTTCATCAAAATCTTATTTCGGCGAAGCAAGACCGTAGCGCAGAAGGGGAAAAGGAGCACCGCATCTGCCCTTATGTTCTCTCTCTCTTGGGCTCACCTTGCCAAGGTGTCACCTCCTGCTCGTCCACGATCCACAAGCGGCACTCCGTGGCCTCGATCAGCCGAGCGTCGTGCGTCACCACCACCACACACACCGTTGAACTGTCAACAAAACAAAACAAAACAAAACGTGAGGCGTTCTGCGATAAATGTTCACTTTAATTTTTCTGAGGCTCCTCACTTGACCTTAAGGAGCTCCACACCTCACCCAAAAACTGACTTGGGGCAAAAATCAAATTGCATCCCGATGAATAATCCTACGGCCCAAGTATACAATTAATGCCATTTTTCGAAACAAGATTGGCATAATTCCGACGATTTTGACGATTCTGGGTCAAGGAGCCCCGTCATTCGGAAAACGTTTTAGCGGAAATGTGTCTACGCGCAACATTGGCATGAGCGTAAAAAAAAAAACTAAGAAAACAGTTTTTGAACTCGCGCACACGAAAGAAGACACGAGCAATAATCGTATGAGCACAACACACTACTATTCATACAATTATGAAAACAAGTATTGATACCACAAAAAAAAAACGTAAACGGCAAACCTCGCATGAGCATAAAATATAATGAAAAAAATATCAACACCGTCACCATGAAAGCAGGACCAGGGTATATATATACTGGTACGCCAGTGTTATAACGCCTCCATATACACAAAAATCGAAAACCCCCATCAAATTACAGAAGGGTTCGCAAGAAGCTGCTTGTCCCCCTCGCAGGAATTTCCCGCAAACTCTCCTTCCCCCCCCCCCCCCCCTCCTATATTATGTCCCCCTATCATATATATTATATATGGGTTTGGGTTGGTGTCGGTTGGCAACGATACTGTAAAACATGCCGCTCACTACGTGAGCTAGACATCCAGTGTACCGTTTTTTTTTTTTTTTTTTTTTTTTTTTTTTTTTTTTTTTTTTTTGGCGGTCGCCCACAGCTGGTCGTCTAGTTAGATCATTTGTGCGAAGTAAAGAACCTTTACTCTGCACAAGGGAATTGATCGTATCACATAGTGTTCAAGGTAAGGCACTCAAGAGGCAGTCACATAGTACTCCCATTGCGTCTCTGGAAGTGGCCACACCGGAAATCAAACTAACTCATTGAAGCTGTCATCCATATACAAGTCCGCCTCACAAGCGGTTCTTAGTAGGATGGAGCTCACCCTTCATGCGACTCGCCGGACACCTCACGGCGCTTCGCGCTTGGTGCAAGCAATGTCTGCCTGGTCGGTGAAAACCCGACATGCTCCGTCCCGGCATTGTAGGGATGCGAGGGTCTATGGTCATACGACTACGGCCATGCATGAGATCGAGTACATCTCTCCTATCGGTTACACCCCCCCCCCCTCCTATATTATATACCTGGTATATATATAGGTTGGGTTGGCGTCGGTTGGCGACGACGCTGTAAAACACGCCTCTCACTGCGTAAGCTAGACAGCCATGGTACCGTTTTTTTTGTTTTGTTTTTTTCGGCGGTTACCACGACTGGTGGTCAAGTTGGATCATTTTTGTGCGGGGAGAACCTTTGCTCTGCACAAGGGGGATGGTCGTATCACGTAGTGTGTATATGGTGAGGCACCCACGAGGCAGTTACATAGTACACCCATTGCTGTCTCTGGAAGTGGCCACACCAGAAATTAAATCAATTAATTGATGCTGTCATACATATGCTGGAAAATCCGCGTCTCAAACGGTATTTAGTAGGATGCAGCTCACCCTTCATGCGACTCGCCAGACACCTCACGGCGCTTTGCGCTTGGTGCACGCGATGTCTGTCTGGTCGGTGAAAACCCGACGTGCTCCATCCCAGCATTGTAGGGATGCGAGGGTCTATGGTCATATGACTACGGCCATGCACGATAATGAGTACATCCCCCCCGCTCCGTCTCGAAAGGGATGCGTGGTCAACGGTCAAATGACTAAGGCAAGCAACAAATGAGTACCCCCCCCCCCCCCCCCCCCCCCCCACCCCTCACTCCCACTCCCCCCCCCCCGTCCCCCGTTTTATATCTCCCGTAGGACAGACATCGCCGCATGCTCTTTCACCCCCCCCCCCCCCCCCCTCTCCCCCCCCCCCTCCCCTAGCAACAGAAGCATCATCTGACCTCGGTCACGGCTGTGCAGAGGGCATCGATGGACTCGATGTCGAGGTTGTTCGTCGGTTCGTCCAAGAACAGCACCTGGTAACAACGCAACGAGAAGCCAAGAGAAGAGCGGAGAGAGGGGAGGAGAGGAGTGCAGCGAGGTGGATGCGGTGGAGTGCGATGACGGATGCAGTCGACGTGAAACACGCACTTGACAAACTCAGACACACAAACATAGCACACCGTACACACGCAGACACACAATCCAAGTAGCGCGCACACAGCAGTAGTCTGTTCGCCTTGATCCATGCATATTTTTCTTCCATCAATGGCAGCCCTTCTGATATATTTGCATCGCTTGTATCCTGTTTCATTTCACAATCATTTTGTTTATTCGTTGCTGTGTGTTCAAATCTTTTACTTTCTGGTCTGGCTTGTGTGGTAATGTTCTCGTACTCGGTAGGTTGGCATTTTAACTTGCTCTACCCATAAACTTGCCATCACTTTTTTGGCTCTAGGGCTTTCTCCGTCTCATAACCTGTGACCACAAAATCAGAATCTCTCTAGGATAAGGAATCAGGACGGACGTTGGGTGTACTGATCAAGCCTTGGATAGAAAGGACGATTTAACCCTGTTAGTACCGCCGTCCCGTTTTGGGGACAAATTACTTGGAAACAGACTGGTTTGTCCCCAAATCGGGACCGCGGTACTAAAGGGGTATAACGTGAAGACAACACACACACACAGCACAAACTCGCAAACACGCACAAAAAATAGCACACACACACGCAAAACACGCACAAAAAACAGCACACACACGCAAAACAGCACAGCAACGACAGATTTAGATTTGTGTAGGGCTATGTTGATAAGTCCCAGCCTGTAGACAAAACGGCTGCTCATTCCCATCATCGCTCTAAAAAAGTTCACGAGCAGAGCATCTGCCAGTACCTGATACCTACCATATATACCTATTAATAGCAGATGTTGCAGCAACACTGCAGAACAGCAGCAAAACTACACGCAGCAGGGAACCAAGCAATCCGGACATGAACACCTCAACATTCAAGATGGAAAACAGGCGCAAACACACGGCGGCGGGCTGGAAGAGCTGTTGTGGCTGCCCTCCAATGCCTCTTCCCCCCCCTCTCGTTCGTTCAGGCTCCTGTTGCCCCATTTTGTCCATGCTTTTTCCTATTAAATAATTAGCTTCCAGTTTTCGCTTTCGACCATATTCTAAAATTTCCCTTTTTTTTCTCCTTATTTCCCTACTTTTTCCACTTGTTTCCCTTCTCTTCTTCCTTTTCCCCTTCTTTCTCCCCCCACCCTGTCTCGTCCAACACTCGCGCTTGCTGCAAGCGATGCCTGCCTGGTCATTGAAAACCCGACGTGCTCCGTCCCGGCACTCCACGTAGGGATGCGAGGGTCTATGGTAATAGGAATACGGCCATGCAAGACATGAGTACCCCGCCCCCTCCCCTTTTCCCCTTCTATCCTGTGTTTCCCTCCGCCTATATGCTATCTTCTCCCCTTTTATCTATCGCTTTTCATGTTCATTTTTTTTTTAGTTACTCACGTGTGGCGCCTGGAGAGACAGCTCGCAGAAGACAACTCGCGCCTTCTGCCCGCCCGAGAGGTCGCGCATCTTGATCGTGTGAGCGTGCCCCTCGAGCCCGAACCTTCCGAGAAGGTTCCTCGCCTGCTGGTAGTCGCATTGGTCCGAAAACTGCACACCACCATCACCAACAGCAACAACAGCAACAACAGCAACAACAGCAATAACAACAAAGGGAAACGCGACATTGAGGGTCGGTAAGAGAGAGGCATACCGACATACCACGGTACGTTGCGTCCGTCGTTTGCGGAAGAAAAATTGATTCAATGCAACCCCGCTTCGTGTCTTTTTCCACTACGCTTATCCTACAGAGATAGAGACACATGCAGTTGCTGTTGCTGTCGTCGTCCTCACATTAAATGAACCCTTTCACCCCTAAAGGAGCGCAGTCGTCTCTTTGCATCAGTTTTGGGGACAATTTGGGGACAAACTCCACATGGAATTTGAGTGGTTTTGTCCTCAAAATGGGACTGCAGTTCTAAATTATTTCTGCCCAGCGATACCAGTGCATCCAGTGCCCGTCCTGATGTAGGCACCAGTATTCACCGCAGTGCCAAGGGTAAAATAAAAAGTAGAGAGGAATAACAGCACAGGATATATATTACGAGGTAACCATAGTAAATAGGACCAAAATTTGTTATTAAAAACAGATAAAATATATATATATTTTTTTTTACGTATACCACAGGTCCCATCAACCATGGATCCCCGTAACAGTGGTAGTCTAGAGAGAGAGAAAAAAAAAAAAAAACAGAGAGAGATGGAGAGCGAAACTCATGCAACTCACACAACACGACCAGCACAGAGCACGTGCGAAGTCATACTGCACAGACACACGAACGCACGTACACACCTTGGATCTGAGGTAGCTGGTGGGGTCGATGTCCATGGGCAGCCTGTCGACGAAGTGCTGGTTGTAGATACCGGCACGCATGCGAGGGTTCCTTCGGACGTAGCCCGTGGTCGGCTCAAGTGCGCCCGTGAGCAGCTTCAGCAGGGTTGTCTTTCCTGTAGAGGTAGACGGCCGGAAAGAGGAGGGAGGGAGGGAGGGGGAAAGGGGGCGGATGGGGGGGGGGGGGGAGCTTAAACACTTCTGCCACGCCTCTGAGGACAAAAAAAACGCCATGAAACACACTTTTCGCTTCTTGTTGACCGACTGCGAAGAAGAACTGGTGGCAAATATCCCAGGACGCAGAGGCGGGGGGGGGGGGGGGGGGGGGGGGGGGGAAGGGGGGTACTCATTTATTGCTTGCCTCACTAATTTGACCACTGAACACGCATCCGTTTTGAGACGGAGACGGGGGGGAGTCTATCCCACTTCATAAAAAACATTATCCCAGCCATGATGATAAAACACTTCTGATTGCATGCTACGAGAACCAGGGAGAATATTGCACCGGACGGGGCAGGGAGGGGGGGTACTCATGTCACGGATTTTTAGCGCGGGGGGACTCACTATCGTGCATGGCCGTAGTCGTATGACCATAGAGCCTCGCATCTCTGTAATACCAGGGCGGAGCACGTCGGGTTTTCACCGATCAGGCAGACATTGCTTGCACCAAGCGCGAAGCGCCGTGAGGTGTCCGGCGAGTCGCATGAAGGGTGAGCTGCATCCAACCAAGAACCGCTTGTGAGGCGGACTTGCATATGGATGACAGCTTCAATGAGTTGATTTACCTTCCGGGTGTGTGTGTGTGGGGGGGGGGGGGGGCAGCTTTTATAAATTGGTTTGAAAACACTTGGCTTTGAACCCCAACCCCGACCGCCCGAGAAACGTCTCGGAATCGCCTCAGATTTTTTTCGGAACGAAGATGTAATGAAGAGTTATTACTAGTGTGGTCTAACAACCATCTTGTCCAAGCTGGGCCAAGTCTCAACGTTACCTACAGCTCGTCGCTACCACCTTACCCGCCCCGTTAGGCCCGACGATGCAGATGCGCGAAGACTGGTCCAGCCCGAAGTTGACGTGCTTCAGGATGGTGGGGCCGGTGGGATACTTGAAGTCCACATCGTTCACCTGGAGCACCGGAGGACTCAAAGTCGAAACCTTCACGAGGGGACAGAACATCGGAGGACACAGCACAACCGCGCGGCAGTATTTGCGGTCGCGGGGAAGGGAGGAACAGAGGGACAGACGCTTGTTCCATGTGCTGCTGTTGAATTGTTATCGAAACCTCCATAGAAAACAGGACAGCACAACAACAAAGCACAACACACATCACGAAAACAATGGGACCGAGGGAAGGAGGGAGGGGCGGACGGACAACAACACAACAGCACCACCACCAACACCACCACCACCAAGACTACCAAAATCACCACCAAGACTCAACCCCAACAATACCATCACCACCACCACCATCCACCCAGCCCCACAAAAGTTGGCTCCACGCAAAAGTTGGTTCATCCTCGACAAAAAAAAAAAAGCCAGCAAGGTGTCATCCAACACCCAAACACCCACCCAACCACCCACCTCCGGGAAGTGAAGCGTAACCACGTACTCCCTGGGCCTCTCGACGAGCTCCGCCTTCTCCACCTCTCCAGTGCCCGCAGCCACAGCATCGTTCTTCTTCTTCTTCGACCCTCCGGGCTCTCGGAACTTGCTCTTCTTGACCTAGATTTCACCGACAGAGCATGCACGGGGCAGATCATCCAAAGATAGATCATTGAGGCCATCTACAGTAGATCCTAGCCAGCCGTTATGAGGGAACATGTGCTAGGAACTCGCTCTTTCTGAGCCTTTTCCCAAAAAGTACTGCACTGTGCCAAAATAAAATTATATATATATATATATTTATAACTCTAATTCAATGGCGTTTGCCTCCAAATACGGGACTGTGGTTCCACAGGAGTTGACCTGGATTTCGTCGACAGATCATCATCTAGATCATCTGTATGATCTACCATTTTGTCCCTAAACATAAGGACGGTTTTTATTCAGTATTAGTGTACAAACGGTACCCATATTTCAGGACGGAGTGGTAGATCCAACTAGGAAAGTGTGTGCAACTGCAGATCATGCGGGTTATCTATACGGCTCCCGGGTCTTGCTCTTCTCAGCCTGCTGGCTTTCGTTCACATAGGAAGGACTAATAGTATCAAGAGATCCGGAACCTTTTTCGAGAACCTTTTTCGAGAACAATATGCTGTTGTTGTTGTTGTTGTTGTTGTTGTTTGTTGTTGTTGTTTGTTGTTGTTGAGACGATTCGGCGTTTTGGTTCACACCTTACTGGCGGAAGAGTTTCACATTGACGTACTGCAGCAAGCAACATGACATATGTTTTGTGTGACCGCGTGAGGGGGAATACCGAAAGCGGAAACGGCGCGGAACACGCCAACAGACAGGGCTGCTGCTTGCACGAGCCACAAAAAGTAAGTTTGCTCCACCTGTGCAGGAACCCGTTTGCGGAATTTCATTTCATCCCGGGAGTCGTGTTAGCCAGCCCGCCAGACAGACAAAACACATTCCGGCTTTTTCCGCCGCAGTAAATTGGGAAACACTTAACACATTCTGTCTCTCCACCGTGTATCATTCAACGTGAGTATCGGATTGGATGAGGCCTCCTGCACCGGCAGCGGTCCTCGCTGGTATGTCCTCCCACGCTGAGCGGGCCTTCAGTCGGCGTATCGTATACTCAGCGCGCGGTTAGTATCTGTAAATGATCTGGGTATGTACGGAACTACAAATACTACTGACGGGTGGGTGGGATGGTCTCGGATAAATTTCATGCCCCAGACAGAGGCGTTCTACAGTAGAGGTTCACCCTAATTTTTCTGAAGCTCCCCACTTAAGGAGCTCCATACCCCACCCGAAAGCTGACTTCAGCAAAAACCAAACTGAATCCCGATGAATAATCCCACGGCTCAAGTATACAATGAAATTTTTTTTTTAGTGAAACAAGATTGGCATAATTCCGACGATATTTTGGGTTGAGTAGCCCCGTCATTCAGAGAAAAAACTAGCGGAAAGGTGCTATTAATACCTCTATCGGAGAACACGCTCCCACGGGAGAGGGAAAAAGGAGACATTTCGACCCCAAGTGTTGTTCCATGATTTATGGAGCTTCTGTTTCGATCGCCATTTTCCTACTCGGTGATGTCTTCCGTCTCTCTATCGCGCGTCATTTAGTGCGTGCAAGTGTTGGATAGGATGAGGCCTCCAGCGCCGGCCCGTGGTCCTGCCCGTACCTCCTTATGCCGTACGATTTTCGTCGTACCTGGTGGTTGATTAACCACTGGTCAGGCACAAGGTTGTCTCACCGAAACCCCCTTAACCTTGCATCAATCTTTAGCCCTTTTATTCCGGGGGCCCATAGTTAATAGGACCTACGGTATACATAAAAACCTATATATGTTTACCTTTTTATATTAACAATATTTGGTCCTACTTACTATGGTCCCCCGTCATAGTATGACAGTCTCGTTTTGGGGACAAAACCAGTCTAATTCTAAGTAATTTCTCCCAGAAACGGGACTGCAGTCCTAAACGGGTTAACCTTGCACCAATCCTTAACCCAGCACACGCGGCGAACTATTTATCAAAACTCAGGTGACAGAGGCAGCTCGCTAGCGTCGGCATAGCTCTGGGCCGCGTTTTCTCTTAAGCTACATACCGTGCACTTTTCCGCTAAAATAGAGGCGGCCCCGATGCAGTACTTGGCTACCGATTCTGTCTTCCGCCGTCGCCGTCCCGGCGAGGGCTTTGCTGAGGGAGTCCGCCTCCCACGCAAAAGGGGTGCATCGTGAAATGGCTCGGCAGCTATGCTTCCCTCACAAAGGCCTCGCAGAAAGCGGCAGACTGCCTTGGCCGCCTTTGTTCCCCCCGCGGCCGACGGGAGCGGGAGCCTGACCGGCTGCGAGGATGGCGATCGAGGCGAGAGGCGGGAGTCTCGGAGCGAACCAGCGTCCCCTCGCACGGAAGCTTTGAGCAAGGCTTCGGTCGACAGGGCGGCGCCGGGACTGGAGCAGACGCGCCTGCCTGGGCTGGGCCGCGTCTGAGGGAGGAGGGAGGAGCCGGTGTCGACCGAGTAGACCTTGGCATAGCTGTCAGGTATTCCTCGGCCAACTCTTGTCCTCACGCGCTACGCGGGAGGAAGAAAAAAAAAATTGAGGCTTGTCCATCCGAGGTACGAATTTTACAGACATTCCGATCCCAACTGTTGTTCCGTGATTTGCGATTAGTGTCAGAGCATGGCAACTCTATTTCGTATTTTCGCCATTTTTTTCAGTGTATACATACACTGGGGGAACACAGCAGCACAGGACATGTATGCGAGTAGTTCACACCTCGGACATGTGGGACCATCGATTCCCACAGTTCATGATCTAGATCTTTCACAACAGATAGATCACTGAACTATAGTATAGCATGATGTGTACCTCGTAATGCCGGGTGGGAGCCTCACAACAGACTGCAGCCAAGGGGACAACCCGCGGTCTCCCATGATACGATGGCATGGTTTGCGTCTCACCGTCTCCTCAGCCTTGCCCCTGGACTGGCCCCCCTTCTTTAAGGCCGTCAACCTGCGCTGCTGCTTCTCCCATTCCTTCGCCTAAACACACAAAAAAAATAAGGAGGAAGAAGGGGGGAGGGGGGTGTACTCATTATCATGCATGGCCGTAGTCGTATGACCATAGACCCTCGCATCCCTACAATGCCGGCACGGAGCAGCACGTCGGGTTTCCACCGACCAGACTGTCACTGCTTGCACCAAGCGCGACGCGCCTTGAGGTGCTCGGCGAGTCGCATGGATCGCATCCTACTAAGAACCGCTTTGGAGGCGGACTTGCATAACAGCTTCATACTCATGTCATGCATGGCCGCAGTCGTATGGGGCGGCGTGTACACATTTGTCATGTGTTCCTTGCCTTAGTGATTTGATCATTGACCACGCATCCCAGTCGAGAAAGAGCATCGTCGCTACTCTTGATAGAGACACCTCCAACATTCGGGCGCTCAATACGCTTTTTCCACATACATATTGCATGAAACCCTTTTATTTTCGTAGGGCGAGCGTCTTCTCTTTACTTCTATTAGGGTCCAGGGAGAGGGGGGGGCTCGACCATACACCTTTCGCCATGCTACGCTGTCAATAATGCAAGCCACGCCTGCTGTGCCATCACCACGGATTGGCCGCCCGACCGGATCAGAGAGACCAAACAACGAAACGAAACAAAAAGGAAGCGAAACGAAACGAAACGAAAAACACAAAACGACACAAACCAAACCAAACCAGACCGAAAACAAGAAATACAAGGAAGAAGAAAAAAAAAAACTGTGTCGGAAAGAAAAGTAAAAAAAAAAAAAAAAAAAGGAATAAAAAAAACGCATTCCACTACGTACATACATCGCATCCCATTACACCGCATCGCATTACACCGCCTTACACCGCATCCATCACCTGTTGCCTTCGCTTCTGAGCCTCCCATCTCCTTGAACTGGTCGTAGTTCCCCTTGTACTGATTCACGCGCTGGTGGTCCAGGTGCAGAATCTCCTCGCACACGCTGTTCAAGAAATCTTGATCGTGAGAAACCTGCATAAGTGTCGCACGCAAAAGAGAAAAAATAATCCTCAACCAACGATAACCTCGTTTGGGCTGGTCGGTCGGTATTACTTGCCTGGTTACTTGCCCTGTGGTGGCTATACTTCTTTTTTTCTCGTAGCTTTCAAGAGTTTTTTTTTTTCTTCTTTTTTTCTTTTTTTTCCAAGTTTTTCGTTGTTGCCCCATGGCTAATGTTCAACCACTCTCTCCATAAACATAACAACCGTTTATATTGAATATTAATGGCTGAACCGTCCAGATATTTCGGGACATGGTGGTAGCTGGTAAGAGGAACGAACGCCTGCTAGCTGTGTACTCCCTCTTCGGCTTGCGACACCCGCGGGTTTTCAAAGTCAACCACAATCCCGGAGGGGAACCTTGTATATATATTAATCATGGAAAAAAAACATGGATACTGGTACACTACGTACACTACACCCTGGCCAGAAAAGTTTACCAGTCTGGTCGGAGACACATATACCGTTCATACACTAATATAAAGACGAATAGGTGCTTATATTTATGGCCAGAGCGATCTGCTGTACACATCGCGTCCCTCTTACTCGAAATCAACGAATTATTTTACTTTTACTTCAGTATTTTTTCAAGGACGAAATTCTTCAGGGCTCTTCACGGGTCATCACCCGAACCCCGAATCGGGTCAGGATTTTGTTCGAATCTCACGGGTCGGATCGGGTCGGGTCGGGTCATCCATACCGGACCCGACCCGGCCCGACCTGACCCGCGAGGTTTGACCTGACCCGTGAACAGCCCTGGTTTCAAAATATGCAATTCTTTCGAGTCCAACACGGGCACCACTCCGGTGGGCGTAAGATAGAAGGACCGCTTGGTCTTCATGTTGATTGATGTCTGAACGGCCCTCGAATTTCCGCCCAGAATGGTACATATTAAACACCTTTCGGATAGAATCATGAATCGATTACGTATACACACCAGTGATGGTTTTCCAGGAGACGGGCATTACCGGTACCAAGTAGGGTCTGCGTGGGTGCCAGGCTCTCGACCCAACCATCGCATGGGACCGTTCATTGGTCAAGGTCGTGCTTGCTGTAGACTGCAGATGGAGACTTTTTTTCTTTCTTTTTTTTTTTTAGAGAAAACAGAGACTACAATCTAGTATGAAGGGATTCACAATTATATGAGACTGTGATCCCTCGTTTTCCAAAACTACCGTCAACAAAGACCGTTGAATTCGCACAAGGGTTGTGCCACCGTCTTTTCAAGCGCTCGTTTTCCCTCAAACGACGACAGAAAGGTCGAACACGACATTATATTTTCGGAAGGCTCTCTCGACCTCGAGATATTTTCCGAAAGACGCCTCCCTTGTTCGGTATTATGGCCACCTGCCCGTCCTGGAAGAATCGAGCGCTGAAAAAAAACGATCGCAGCACCCCTGTCCGGACGCAACGCTGTTTACGGGACTTGCTGTTGCCCTCAGCTCCACATGTTGTCCACGTGCACAAGTAATGATTGTCGGCACGCCGCGAGAATTCCAACGGCGACGGCGTTTTCGGTTGGAATCGAGGGGTGATATCGATGACAATAGCCTCCACGTGCTCCGACCCGACGTGGCTACGTAGGCGTGAAGAGGGCCTAGGGGCAACGGGTTCCATTCCGAGCTGCGCTTGCCATCCGAGCTGCGCTCTCAACTGCGTCTTCGTCTCCAAGATTGTGTTATTCATATCGAGCCGCCGGATGCGAGGCAAGGGATGATGCGCCATTCTCTTGCTGTATCAATACCGCGCTCCCACAACCTGGCGAGTACTCCTCGCTACCGAGACAAGGAGTATACTCAGAATATACTCTGGGGTACTCGGGTACCAAACGTGTTTTTTCTGGTCATACTCGAGGTAGGTACCCGGGTATCCGCAGAATAGATACTTGGGTAGGTATCCGGGTACCCCCAAAGTGGATACTCGGGTAGGTAGTCGGGTACCCCCAGAGCAGATACTCGGGTAGGTATCCGGGTACCCCCAGATACCTTACTATTACGAGGGGCCATAGTAAATAGGACCTAAGGTACACACAAAAACCTGTATATTTTCCCATTTCTTACTAGCAATATTTGGTCCTATTTACTACGGTCCCCCGTAATAGAGACTACTGCAACTCTAAAGGGAAAGGAAAAAGAGAAAATAACATGAAAAAGAAACAAAGCAAGAACGAGGAAAACACTACAGTAGAAAAGAACTTACCACAAGGAGGGTCTTCTTCCATTTCTGGAGGTAGTCATCCAACCAGATAACCGCGTTGAGGTCGAGGTGGTTAGTGGGCTCGTCCAGCATGAGCAGGGTGGGTTCCATGAACAGTGCGCGGGCTAGAGAGATCCGCATCCGCCATCCTCCCGAGAAGTGCTTGGTTTCTTTCACCTTCGCATCGCATATCACCAACAAAAACAAGGAATTTTTTGTTATTTAACCTTCTTTCTCTTTCATTTATCTCGTCATAGACCGGTAAACCTGGCCGTACACTGGTCCGTGGCAGCTTTTATTTTACACACGCACAGCAAAAAAAAAAAAAAAAAACGTACAGCACACAGACGAAAACGACAAAAAACGAAAATTCGGACGAGAAAAATATACAAAAATAAGACGCAGCCCACAATGCGAACAATACATACACTGAAATTTCCAAAATTCGGAAAATTACCCTACATGCACCAAAAACGCGAAACTTTCTGTCGTACATACCTTGGGGCACAACGCACCCATTAAAAACAAACTCTTACGTACCACAAAAAAAAGTAAAATTATAATGTTACTATGTCACGGGGGGGGCATAGTATTACATACCACTCTGTCCCATTACACAAGCACCGGTTTTACACTGATTGTTAAACTAAACGGTGCTTGAATTACGGGACAGATTGGTAGTAATCAGGACCTACGATAGACTCCGAAAAACAGGTATCTAAGGGCTGGGCACTGGAACAATATGTACTGGCAGTAGCAATCTACTGACTGACCTGGCCAGTACATTCGCCATCAGTTTTTATAGTACGTACGCCCAAGAAACACGTCATCTTGAAGTACGGAAACTCAATGCATCTGTTTCGGGAGGGGAGAGAGTAGAGGGGAGAGACAACGGCATACTGCTGCAATCTACTGATATTACGGAGGACCATAGTAAATAGGACCTACGGTACACACAAAAACGTATATACTAAACTATTTTTACTTAACAATACTTGGTCCTATTTACTATGGCCCCCCGCAATAGTACACTGATTGATTTTGACGACGGTATGATCGCTACTGACTGAGTCAGTCAGCCAGTACCCAGCCCTCTTTACCCCCCCATGTGTACACTATGACACGTCCCCCCGAAACAAAAAAAACTGCCAGGTATTGTAGTACAAGAGCCCCGAACACTAAGCCCAACTACTTTGGGTCGGCAAAACGGCCTATGTTATGCACCTCCAATCCGCGTTCCGTTGACACGTTTTTTTTTTTTTGCACCTGCATCAGTTCGTCGAATCCCAGGCCGAACAGGATTCGCCTCGCCTGCGCCTCCGCGCCGTCGCCTCCAGACAGGTGCATCTCCTCGTGCACCTGCCAAAAAAGCCAAAAGCACACAGAGCGACCGGCAGCTAATGGGTATTGCATTGAGCAACCCCTGATATGCATGGGGCTGTACCGCCGTCGTAGGCACAAAACACTCGGAAACGATTGATGATATACCACTCTGAAGGGGTTTCTAAGGGAGGTCGGAGGCATTAACGTGGAGGCAAAGCGAGCGGTCCCTACATTTCCGTTGAGAGTGGTTGGTGGTACTTTTTATGTGCACAAACGAGAATAGCAGCCAATACAGCGAAGGCCCAGATCGTCCAGCATAATTCTTCGTTCTGGTGCGTTTTGTCACAACCGCAGTAGTAGTAGTAGTAGTAGTAGTAGTAGTAGCAATAGTAGTAGTAGTAGTCGCAGTAGTAGTAACTGTAGTAATACCAGCAGTAGTAGTATATAATAGTAGTAGTAGTGGTAGTAGTAGTAGTAGTAGTAGTAGTAGCAGCAGCAGTAGTAGTAGTAGTAGTAGTAGTAGTAGCAGCAGCAGCAGTAGTAATAGTAGTAGTAGTAGTAGTAGTAGTAGTAGTAGTAGCAGCAGCAGTAGTATTAGTAGTAGTAGTAGTAGTAGTAGTAGTCACAGTAGTAATAACTGTAGTAATACCAGCAGTAGTAGTATTAATAGTAGTAGTAGTAGTAGTAGTAGTAGCAGCAGCAATAGTAGTAGTGTCAATAGTGGTAGTAGTAGTAGTAGTAGTAGCAGCAGCAGCAGCAGCAGTAGTAGTAGTAGTAGTAGTAGCAGCAGCAGTAATAGTAGCAGTAGTAGTGGTAGCAGCAGTAGAAGTATTAATAGTAGCAGTAGTAGTAGTAGTAGTAGTAGTAGTAGTAGTAGTAGTAGTAGTAGTAGTAGTAGTAGTAGCAGTAGTGGTAGTAGTAGTAGTAGTGGTAGTAGTAGTAGTAGTAGTAGTAGTAGTAGTAGTAGTAGTAGTAGTAGTAGTAGTAGTAGTAGTAGTAGTAATAGTAGTAGTAATAGTAGTAGTGTAGTAGTAGTAGTAGCAGTAGTAGTAGTAGTAGTAGCAGTAGTAGCAGTAGTAGTAGTAGTAGTAGTAGTATTAATAGTAGTAGTAGTAGTAGTATTAATAGTAGCAGAAGTAGAAGTAGTATTAATAGTAGTAGAAGTAGAAGTCGTATTAATAGTAGTAGTAGCAGTAGTATTACGGGGGTCCATAGTTAACAGGACCAAATATTGTTAGTAAAATACCTAAATACATAGGTTTTTATGTATGCCATAGGTCCTGTTAACTATAGACCCCCGTAATAGTAGTAGTAATAGTAGTAGTAGTAGTAGTAGTAGTAGTAGTAGTAGTAGTAGTAGTAGTAGTAGTAGTAGTAGTAGTAGTAGTAGTAGTAGTGGCAGTGGCAGTAGTAGTAGTGGCAGAAGTAGCAGTAGTAGTCTTAGCAGTAGTAGTAGTAATAGTAGTAGTATTAATGGTAGTAGTATTAGCAGCAGTAGTAGCAATAGCAGTAGTATTAATAGCAGTAGTATGATAGTAGCAGTAGCAGTCGACGAAAAAGTGAATGCCCATGTCCAGCCACAGAGGGAACATGCGTCGTGCAACACGCAAACCCAACACAAGCACGGTCGGAGCCCACAGAGCCCGTGATGTAATTACGCTATTATCACGGGGAACGACAGTAATCAGGACCCATCGTATACATAAAAACCTGTATATTCCAGTATTCTTACTAAGCATATTTGGTCCTGATTACTGTCTCCCCCCTTGACAGGTGACGACAATCAACTCGTCCATCGACCTCACCGTCTCCGATCCTCCCTATCCCCCCCTCTCCCTACCTCTCAATGTACTAGGTCTGGTACTCTGTTGT
This sequence comes from Macrocystis pyrifera, assembly GCA_031763025.1. NCBI lineage: Eukaryota > Phaeophyceae > Laminariales > Laminariaceae > Macrocystis > Macrocystis pyrifera. The sequence goes on along the minus strand of JASSKH010000028.1, from coordinate 2,904,212 downwards.
ACGGGTTGGCGTTTTGGGGGACGATGCGACTCTTGTTCAATGCCTACTACTGCCACCGTGTACTGGTATTAGCTAGCGGCAATAACTCGTCCATCATCGTGCTTGGCGCCTCTCTCCTCCTCCCTACCTCTCTCGTGGTACAGTTCTCTGGTTTTCCACTGTACGGAATATGGCGACTTCGGGGAAGGTAGGTACATATTCAAATACTTACTGATAGTGTGCCGGCACGAACTATTACTGCTTGTACGCTCATCCAGTCCAATCTTGCTGCCAGTATATCAGTGTATTTGTACTGGCAGTACATACTGTTCCCGCACCCAGCGGTACGAGTAGTGCTTCAGGGTACACGACATTCTATCGCACTTGGGGCAAAAACTGCTTTGTTACGCAAGGCAAGGACTATCAGTAGAAAATAGCTATAATAGTATGACTGCCTGCAGTCCGCTACTGCTACACGCTACACTGCATCACATCGTACGGGAAAAAGAAACACTGCTGTTCTTCGTCCGTAGGGCCAACGAATATGAAAAAAAAAGAGTTACCTCCTGCAGACGGTTGTTCAGCTTCTCGTTCTCGGGATCGTCTCGGAGTTGCCGGTTGACCTTCCTCAGTTCTTCCATCAGCTTCCACCTGGAAGGGAGGAGGGAGGGAGGGAGGGAGGGAGGGAGGGAGGAAGGAAGGGGGCAGACAGAGCAGGTCGCGTTCAACTCGGGGAGTGCAAAACAGCTTCGAACGGTAAAATCAGGACGGACTTAGTTACCGGTACATTCCAACGGCTTTCTGGCGGTAAGGAGCAAACAACAGTTACACTACAACGGTATTCCAACGGAAAAACAGTGACATTCCACGGTATCCTAACGGTAAAACGGGGAAATAGTTTCACTACAATGGTATTCTGACGGTAACGGGGAAACGGTTCCAGCACAACGGCATTCTAACGGTAAGGGAGAAACAACTACATTCCAACGGTATTCTGACGGTAACGGGGAAACAGTTACGTTCCAACAGTATTCTAACGGAAAGGGGGAGACAGTTACATTCCAACGGTATTCCAACGGTTAGGAGGAAACACACATAATACATTCCAACCGTATTTTCAACGATAAGGGAAAAACAGCGATGCGACGCGATGCGATATTGCCATGCCATGCGATGCAACGCCATTCGATGCGATGGAAGGCGAATGCCTCCGCACAATGAAAAAAGCAATACCTGGCCTTGTCAGCCTTCATGACGGCGATCACGGCGGGAGTGTCGTCAGCCACCACTTCTTGCTCCACGTATAGGCAGTCAATCCTTTCAAGCAAGGGGGAGGGCGTTCAGGTCAGGTCAGGGGAAGGCGTTTGGGCCAGGGGAAGGCATTTAGGGCAGGGAAAGGCGTTTAAGTGAAAGGGGGGGGGGGTTGAGTGAGGGAAGGCGTTCGCTTGAGGAGAAGGCGTCCAGGAGAGGGGGGGGGGGGGGTGCTTAGATGAGGAAGAGGCGTCTAGTTCAGGGGAAGGCGTGAAGGTGAGAGGATGGCGTTTAGCTGAGGAGGGAGGCTGGGAGCAGCGACATCTTGACGGCAAACGAACGGTATCATAACAGTTCTACCGCTGCAACATCGGAAAGCAAATAGGAAAAATCGACACCCCCACCCCCACCCACCCCCCTCCAGCGCAAGTTAGGGTAGGGTAGGGTAGGGTATCGTAGCATAGGGCAAGGTAGGGCAGGGCAGCGAAGGGTAGGGCCGTGGATAGGAGGGTAGGGTAGGTTAGCGTCGTGGATGATAGGGTAGGGTAGGGTTGTGAAGCATGGCCGTGCACAGAGTTCGTGGAACAGACCCCCTGCGCGCTGCCATGCGGGCTCTTAGTGAAAGCCAACGATGCGTCGGGAAAAAGGAGCGCGGCTCCTCGTGATCCGCTGACACCATTGATAATATTTCCTACACCCCACACCCTATTACGGGGGACCATAGTAAACAGGACCAAATATAGTTAGTAAAAATACCTAAATGTATAGTTTTTTTAATGTATGCCATAGGTCCTGTTAACTATGGACCCCCGTAGTAGCAGCAAGCGACGACTTTCAACTGATTTTGAGACGGCGCCACGTGAAGCGCGAGAAAACGAAAAGCGCGAAACAAAGAACTTGTGAAAAAAAAAAAACGAAGCAGGCAAAGCAGGCGAACCTTTTCACGCAACACGCCTCTCCTCCCATTACGGGGGGCCATAGTAAATAGGACCGAATATTGTCAGTAAAAATAGGTAAATGTACAGGTTTTTATGTATACCATAGGTCCTATTAACTATGGACCCCCGTAATAACAACTCTTGGGACCCATGGGTGCTATATAGGCACACGGGAAGCGGCATAGCGCCGCGGCGTCCTGTCCTGTCCTATCCCGTCTCGTCGCGTTTTCTAGAGTGCGTCTCGAGTCCTCCCATCCTTGCCCCTGCAGCATGGTTGGATGAAGTAAACAGCTTGACCACCCCGACCATCAACCCCACCTCACCGACGCATCCAATCGACGTACCAGGGGCGGCGACATTACTCTTACGATAGAGGGCGGGGTGTAAACAATACCAGGTACCAGGGTTTGCTATATACCTGGGAGGGATCTTGAGTTCGCCAGAGGCAATCATCTTCAGGAGAGTCGACTTTCCCGCTCCGTTCGGGCCCACCAAGCCGTACTTTCGCCCGTGAACCACCTGCATACAAAATAACCGAAGCAGATGGGAAGACCTTAAGGGGACTTACCACCAGGTTAACAGCGCAGAGGCTCGAGGTACAGCCAGGGCAGAGTGAAGGATAACGTGAACGATTCCACACGTCGGACAAACCATCCACAGACCATTCCCACAGTTCGTGATCTAGACCTTTCAGGGCATATGATCTGCATGGCCTGTATGATCTAGGTCATGTTGGCGGGTCGGAGCCACATGTTCTGTATAAACTACGACATATTTCCGGATGTGTACTATACAGATCCTGCACAGGGCCTCAGAACGGCTGGTGATGAGCTATAACAGTAGATGATCTATCTGATCTGTACATGATCTATCTGATCTGTACATGATCTCCCCGATCTGTCAGACGTGTGAACGATTCGCAACGCCGTGCACCGGAACTTGCTCCGAAACAGAATCTCATCGAAATCATGCACCGTAGCGTCACTTTCAACGTAAAAAAAAAGTGACCTAAAAAGGTAAACGTACCAAGGTACAGCAGCACGCAACGTAACGTAACGCATCGCAGAACTTCGTAACGTAACCCGGGACGAAACTTTTACCGAATCCAACATACACTTCAACGTAACACAACACACATGAAAGGAAAGAAAGAACGCGACACGTATCATACGAAAAGCACCCCCATCGAATACCCCGCGCTACGCTTCGCGCTTGGTGCAAGCCATTTTCTGTCTGGTCGGTGACAACCCGACGTTCTCCGTCCAGGCATTGTAAGGATGCGAAGGTCTACGGCCATGCGGCTACGGCCATGCGCGACACGAATAGGTGAGTGAACCGCCCCCCTGCAAGCCCGCCTCAAAAGCGGCTCTTAGTAGGACGCAGCTCACCCTTCTCACCTCACGTTACGCTTCGCGCTTGGTGCAAAAGCGATGTCTGCCTGGTCGGTGAAACCCCGACGTGTCCCGTCCCGGCATTGTAGGGATGCGAAGGTCTACCGTCATACGACTACGGCCATGCATGACATGAGTAACCCCCCCCCCCCCCCCCCCCTTTCCCTCCCTTCCGCCCATGGGAGAACCCTTCCCTCACCTGCAGTGGGGAGTCCTTGAACAGAGTCTTGTCGTGCGCCGATATACTGAAGGCCTCAATAGTAACATCTAAAGAGTTGGCCCACTGCTGATCGCCGGCCGAGACCGCCGTCTGCGAGCAGCCGAACTGAGCACCGTCGCGGTGCGCGAGCTCCTCCTTCTCCTCGTCCTCGGCCGCCCTACGTCGAACCTCGACATCTTGGAGAATCTTCTTTCGTTGCCGTCCGGTGAGACTTTTTCCGCCCGCCTCCGCCGCGGCCACCTGCAGACGACGTGGTGTTACGCAAGCGGGATCACATTACTCACGCCGTTTTCACATCTGTCGTCTCAAAGCCCCAAATACATCATCATCAGGTTCTCCATCTCAAGCCCAAAAACTCTCTCTATGGTCAGACTGTTCATTTTTTCCCCCAAAATTGTACCTTATCGTAACCTTTCCCTCCTCTCCAAATTCTATCTTATCACCACTTTTCCTCCTTCTCCCCAAATTATTTTGCCCTTTTTTCGTCCCTTGAGTCCGAAACTATCTGCAAATTATCGTCAAATTTTCCCCCTCTAGCCCCAAATGTATCGTCACGTTTCCCCTCTCGAGTCCCAGACATATCGTCGCGTTTTCCCTCTCAAGTCCCAGATTGTCGATTCATCGAGTCACGTTTTCCATCTTAAGGCCCAGACTATCGTCACATTTCCCCCTCTCGAACTTCCCAAATTGCCGATATATCGTCACATTTTTCCCTCTCAGATCCCAAAATCACTATTAATACCTGGCATCACATTTTTTTCCTCTCAAGTCCCAAATTGTCAATTTATCGTCACGTTTTCCCCTTTCGAAGGCCCGAATGGTCGATTTATCGTCACATTTAACCCTCTCAAACCCCCAAAATCATTATCACATTGTGTCCCTCTCAAGCACCAACTAATACATCATTACATTCTCCCTCTGAAAAAAAAAATCCCCAGAATAAAAACGATCGTCACATTTCCCACTTTCCCTCTCTCTTAAGGCCCCTAGAGGATGGAGGAGGCTCTCACCAAGCGGGCCAGCTCCTCCTGGACAGTCTCCTTCTTCGCCTTCCCGCTGGCCGTGTGCTCCCTCTCCTCGTGGTCACTCCCGTAGTACTCCTGTTCCAGCATGCTCTTGACCTGCGTAGTCACGGCGGCAGTACGCACAAGAAACAAACGATCACCGGTGTGTCTACGGCAGCACGGAATGCGTACGTTAACTCTGGGAGTACCAGATGTAAGGGGGATGCATACTCTGGGGATACCCGGGTACCTTAGGGTGCATACTCTGGGAGTGTACCTTAGGATGTATACTCTGGGGTGTGCCTTAGGATGTGTACTCTGGGGGTACCCGTGCACGTACCTGGGGGCGTATACTCTGGGGATACCTGGGTACTAAAGGGGTGTATACTCTGGGGATACCCGGGTCCTAAAGGGTGTATACTCTGGGGATGTGCCTTAGGATGTATACTCTGGGGTACCCGGGTATCTACGGGTGTACACTCTGGGGGTACCCGGGTACCTCAGGGTGTATGTACCTTGGGGCGTATACTCTGGGGGTGTACCGTAGGGTGTACACTCTGGGGGTACCCGGGTACCTTAGGGTGTATGTACCTTGGGGTGTATACTTTGGGGGTACCCGGGTACTTTAGGGTGTATATTCTGGGAGCACCCGCGTATCTTAAGGGTGTACACTCTGGGGATGCTCGGGTATCTTCAGGGTGTACGGGGGTACCCGGGTATCTTAGGGGGTGTACTCTAGGGATGTACCTCAGGGTGTATACTCTGGGTGTACCCCAGTACGCTAGGGTGTATACTCGGGGTGTACCCCAGTACGCTAGGGTGCATACTCGGGGGGTATGCGAGTACCTTAGGGTGTATACCTTGGGGTACCCGGGTACCTTAGGGTGTATACTCTGGGGGTACCCGGGTACCTTAGGGTGTATACTCTGGGGAACCCGGGTACCGTAGGGTGTATACTCTGAGGGTACCCGGGTATCTCAAGGGCGTATACTCTCGGTGTACCAGGGTACCTTCCACCATGCTCTAAACCTGGTGATAGAGATAGTAAAATAAACGTTCGAGGTAGTACTTTTTAATAGTAGACGGGTACGTATAGAGGTACCCGGGTACTCGACGATGATGACTATTCCTGCATTTTTGTGGTGCTTTCCCTCATCTGTATCGCCCACGGTCGTAAAAAGAGGCCACCATACCAAGCAAAAAAAAAATAACTCATGTACCGAAGCACGCACATATTTAGGCGAGCATGACCACAGCAGGCAGGTTTGGGACGCACCCCCGGGCGCCCCAGAGTAAACACAACCACTCTGGCCGGTAATATAAGCACCACTTGGACTCTGATATGAATACCATGCGGAGCTTAAACTCTAGGTCAGAGCGGTACATACCCTACAGGGTGGTTTAACCCTTTCAGCACTACGATCTCGTTTTGGTGAAACATCTGCTTGGAATTTTAGTGGGGTGTCCCCGAAAACGGACCGCAGTCCTAACGGTAATAAAAGGGTCAAGGGGTGCCCATGCAAACGCTACAGAGGTCAGACGGATGACACGGCCTACTAATGCAGACAATCTAGGTACGATGCGTCGGGCGGCAGACGGGTCACACGACCTTCTGCGGACAAAAATCTAGAGACGATACGCTGTGCAGGATCCGCGTATGAACGGTAAAAGATGCGCATATCCAACCCAGGAAGCCTGGAAGCCTGCCCCACGTATTACGGGGGTCCGTAGTTAATAGGACCTATGGTATACATAAAAGCCTATATATTTGCCTATTTTTAATAACAATATTTGGTCCTATTTACTATGGTCCCCCGCAATAGATCATGTAGCTCATACGGTTCCCACCCGGGAGCATGACCGATAGATCATGCAGCCCAGGCGTATACTTTTCCGAGAAAGTTCTACAGCCATGAAAGTGCGAACCCAGTATCTGTGTCGAGGTGTGAAACATTAATCGGTTTTAGGATTCAAACAGTAGAGGACATGTCGACGAGCGTCAAACAACCAGGGGGTCAGAGCAAGGGCAAAACAGGTAGCGGTATCATACATAGGGCGGCCACAATACGTGACCACGCTCTGCTAATACTCTTACGGGGGTCCATAGTTAACAGGACCTACGTTGCACACACAAAAAAAACTATATATCTACCTATTTTTTTTTATAATAATATTCGGTCCTATTTACTATGGTCCCCCGTAATAATAGTTTAAACACACACAAAAAAACGCCTTCGTCATGACCCCCAATACCGCAGTCAGTCGCACTCCCCCCCCCCCCCCCCCCCCCCCCCCCCCCCCCCCCCCCCCCCCCACGCCACGCGGCTCACCACCAACACCCAAACAAAAAACATACCCTTCCTAGCCGCATGAAGCATCACGCCAGACCTGCACCTATGACAAGGGGCTTCTTCCTCACTCGACAAGCTCCACACTATTATTGCGGGGGACCATAGTAAATAGGACCTACGGTACACACAAAAACCTATATATTTCCCTGTTCTTACTGACATTATATGGTCCTATTTACTATGGCCCCCCGTAACATCAAGTCACTTGAGAAAAAAAAGTGCAACCCGATGGCCTTAAGTAGGTACTGTAGGTATACAAGGCAGGCATGCCTTGTCGTGAAAAAAAAAACGGTGTTCCAACGGTATTTGGTAGAGATCCTCCGCGCGGCCTTAAGGAGCGTCACTCAGAAACGTTTCGGCCACAAAATGCTAGACCTCCACTGCAAATAGCACGCCTCCACACCACGCAGAGATCAGCATCATCACAGCGCCGCTTACCATGGAGTTTTTCTTCTGTGTCGCCAGCTTCGTCTCATCCTTCTCCTCTCCCCCCCCATCCTCCACCTCCTTCTTCTTCTTCTTCTTCTTTTTCTTCTTTTCCTCCTCTGTGGCGGCAGCAGCGGCCTTCCCTGCGTCACCCCCCTCCTTCTCCTCCTTCCCTACCCCGGCCGCAGCCTCCGCCTCTGCCTTCAACCGGGTAGCTTCTTCCAGCTTGCGCATCAGCTTAGACTTCTTCTCCTTCTTCGGCTGCGGGGGGCAGCAAGGAGTTCCAAAATATCGGCAGGAGGATGTGGGGGGCAGGGGTGCTCGGCCCTTTCTCGTTCTTTGGCTGGAGCCAGAAAGGGATTCCATATTAATGGTCATGCATTCGAGTCACAGGAGGATGTGTGTGGGGGGAGGGGGGGGGGGCTCGACTTGTTCTCACTCCTCGGCTGGAGCTAGAAAGGATTTCCACACTATCGGTCACGCATGCGGGTCGCAGGAGGATGTGTGTAGAAGGGGAGGGGAGCTCCTTCTTTGGATGGGGTCGGAAAGGAGTTCCAAAATATCGGCTATGTATGCATTCGGGTAACGGGATGATGTGTGTGTTGGGGGGGGGGGGGGGGGGGGGGGGGGCGCTGTTTCCAGACTCAATATACTTCGACTGGGCTCAGAAAGGAGTTCCAAATCATTGGTCACGCATTCTGGTCACAGGAGCCATGTGTGGGGGGGGGGGGAGGGGGGTCGCGTTTCCCGGGATACTCTCTCTGCCGGGCTATTTTTTCACTTGCGATGTGATGGTGTTGTCGGGAGATAGTGATGGGGTTGTCCGTGCAATATTACGGGGTAATATATTAATATTAATCAGAACCAGAACTAGATATGGTGCGTAAACGTAGGCGGATACCTGGTTTTGCATCAATCGTGAGGTTTTGAATACGCGCGCCCCCCCCCCCCTAGCACTAGTGACAGGCAAGATTAAGGCAACGAAATAACGTCAAGTCAACAACAACAACAACAACAACAACAACAACATGCAAGCAAAGCTAAGAACGAGACATGTTCCTCCATGCTTTCTCGACACTTACTGTAGAAGAGCTGTACCTGGTACGTAGCTGTGTCGTCGGGCGGCTACTCGTTCGTTGCAAGGGAACCATACTGATCGCCGTCGGGCTGGTCGCCTCAGCTATAGTAGTGCCGCGGGCATATCCTAGCTACATATGTGTACCCTCCGTCGATTCACACTCCAACTCTTCTCTAAGCAGGGAGCTGTTTCGCACGCCTAAGTATGGCTATTTACAGGAGGGCTTACTTGAATGTGGTAATACATAGAGAGTGCAGACGTCTTATGCAACTTCCCACGCACAGCTCACCTTCGTGCCCTCCACCACTTCTACTGGAGCAGCAGCACCACCACCACCACCATCACCAGCATAAATTCCGTCGGCAAAAATATATATGTGGGTTTTCTACTGTATTGTAAAGGCGGTTCACCCGGATGTCAAACCGCTATTACTACATACAGTGCAGGCATCCTATGATAACTTCCCACGCATCACTCACCTTCTTGCCCTCCACCACCTCCACTGGAGCAGCAGCAGCAGCCTTTCCGTCGGTACCTTCCACGTCCATACCGACCGCAGGCTTATCAGCAGCGCCTGCACCGGAAACGGTCGGCTGCGGTAATGAAGGGATAGACCGCCCCTCAGGAGCAGCAGCAGCAGCAGAAGCAGCAGCGGCGGCGGCGGCAGTTTCGGGTGGTGGAGGCGGCGCAACCTCTGCCGCTTCGGCCGCTGCCTTTTTCTTGCTCCCCTTTCGTTCCGAGAACATCAGAAGTCATTTTTTTTTGTGCCGAGGTTTCAAGAAAAGAGTCGCAGGTGGGTGGGTGGGTGGGTGGGTGGGTGGGTGGGCGGGCGGGCGGGGGGGAGAGGGGGACAGTAAGGTAGGGAGGAAAAAAGGAGAGGATTATTACAGGGCTCTTCACGAGCTATGGCCTGACCCGCGGGTTGGGCTAGGAACTTTTTGAAACATCACGGGTCGGGGGATCGGGTCGGGTCGAGTCAGGAAATTTTCAAACTCTTACGGGTTGGGTGGGGTCACCCTTACCCGACCCGACCCGGCCTAACCCGCGAGGTGTGTCCCGACCCGTGGACAGCTCTGGATTTTGTAGAGACCGGGATCTGAACCGAGACCAATCCGTCGTTTGCCGTGAGAGAGAAACACGCATCACGGCGGCCCCTAATATACAGGCAGAAAGCGGGGGGATAGAGGCTTCTCAATGTCTTTCTGAAGAATACAAAATGTGGCATCGATGGGAAGTCTATTACGAGGGGCCATAGTTAATAGGACCTATGGTATACATAAAAACCTATATATTTACCTATTTTACTAACAATATTTGGTCCTATTTACTATGGTCTCCCGTAGTATCATCAACCACAAATTTCATACAGAGAACACTTTCGCTTCACGCAGTAGTTCTCGACATTCATACATGCACCAGTGTGGGTGCTTTTGGGCCCATTTTGGGCCTGCTTTGATTTACATTCGAGTGGGTTGAAGCAGGCGGGCAGAGTGGGCGGGCGGAGGGTATCGGGGCCCAACAATATAGGGGGGGTGACAACGTTACAACCCTGCCAATCACCACTCTGCTGTGGGCGTAAACCTTCATATTAACGTCTAAACGGTGCTTACATTTTCGGCCAGGGGGGGTCTATCACTACCACTCCAACATAAGGTATCCCACTCGAATTGTTAGCAGGTCATTTCCAAAACGTGGGTTCAGTTCTGAGGGGGTTACGTGCAAGAAACCATACAAGGGGGGTACATACATACACAGGGTGAGCGTCCGTGCTTTAAAGTTTTCATCCGCGAAGCCACCAAGCAACTAACTACCAGGTATCTCAAACGATACTATAACATTAGACCAAAAATCGGCTCTTGCGCGCCGGGCCCCCACAGCTGATGCAGGGGGTCGTTTCTCGTTCCTGGGTGAGCGATGTACCACCGACCATCCCCAAAAAAGTAGAAATTCTTAACCCGACACATTCCAATTCAACTCAACCTAACCAACCTAACCCATCCCAACTCAACTCAACTCAACCCAACCGAACCCAACCCCACCCCATCCATGCCGGCCCGTCCCAGCCAGCAGCGCACCTGCATCTTAGCCTTCTTCCTCTCCTTCTTCGACAAACGCTTCTTTTGTCCGTCATCGCCGTCGCTGTCCGCCTCGTCCGCCTCCATCGCCCTCGCCGCGGCCGCCCTCTCGTGGGCCTTCTCCTTCTCCAACTTTGCAGCGGCTTCCGCTTCCGCTTCCGCTTTCGCTTTCGCCTCCGCTGCTGCTGTTGCTGCTGCTGCCTCTCTCTCAGCTGCCGCTGCTGCTGCTGCTGTTGTTGCCTCTCTCTCAGCTGCAGCTGCTGCTGCTGCTGCTGCCGCCGCTGCTGCGGCGGCAGACTCATCTTCCCCCTCCTCCTCCTCGTCTTCATCTTCGTCGTCCTCCTCGTCATCATCGTCCTCCGCAGCTTCTGCCGCTGCTGCTGCCGCCGCCGCCGCTGCCGCTGCCGCCACTGCTGCCGCCGCGGCCGCCGCTGCTCGGAGTTCCTTCTTAGAAAGCTTGGCAGGCGGGGGCGGGGGCTGGGCAGAAGAAGAAGCCTGGGACGAACCTTCTTCGTCCCCCCCCCCATCCCCACCGGCCAAGGAGAGAGACTTCATCCCGCGACTGAGGTCGTCCTCCGCGGCGTCACCGCCTTCCTTGTCGCTGCCATCGGCATCGTCATCGCCTCGTCCCTTCCTCCCCTGCCAAACCATTCCAAACACAAACAACTACGTCAGAAGATTTCAACGCGATTTGTTCGATTGATTGGTGGTGGGGGTACTCATGTACTCATTGTCATGCATGGCCGTAGTAGTCGTAGGACCACACAGTAAGTAGACCCTCGCATCCCTGCAACGACGGGACGTACTACAGCTATACAGCACGTCGGGTTTTCCCCGACCAGGCAGATATTGCGTGCACCAAGCGCGAAGGGCGACGTGAGGTTTTGGGCGAGTCGCATGAAGGGCGAGCCGCATCCTACTAAGAACCGCTTGCAGCGCTGATAGGCGTTTTTACGACAGAGGTTCACACTAATTTTTCTGAGGCTCCTCACGTGACCTCAAGGAGCTCCATACCTCACCCGAAAAATGACTTCAGAAAAAACCAAAGCGCATCCCCATGAATAATCCCATGGCCCAGGTATACAAAAAATGTCATTTTTCGAAATAAGATAGGCATAATTCCGACGATTTTGACGATTTTGGGTCAAGGAAACCCGTCATTCAGAAAACATTTTGGCGGAAATGTGCTACCTATATCGTAGAACTCGTCCTGACCTTCTTGTATTGGACGGTCGGGGGGGGGGGGGGGGGGTACTCATTATCGTGCATGGCCGTAGTCATATGACCATAGACCCTCACATCCCTACAATGCCGGGGCGGAAGACGTCGGGTTTTCACCGACCAGGCAGACATTGCTTGCACCAAGCGCAAAGCGTAACGTGAGGTGTTCGGCGAGTCGCATGAAGGGTGAGCTGCATCCTGCTAAGAACCGCTTTAGAGGTGGGTTTTCTTGCATATGGATGACAGCATCAATGAATCGATTAATTTCTGGTGTGGCCACTTCCAGAGACAGCAATGGGTGTACTATGTAACTGCCTCGTGGGTGCCTCACCATATACACACTACGTGATACTATCATCCCCCTTGTGCGGAGTGAAGGTTCTCCCCGCACAAAAATGATCCAACTTGACCGCCAGCCGTGGTAGCCGCCAAAACAAAAAACAAAAAAAAAAAAAACGGCACCCTGGCTGTCTAGCTCATGCAGTGAGAGGCGTGTTTTACAGCGTCGTCGCCAACCGACGCCAACCCTACTTATATATATATACCAGGTATATAATATAGGAGGCGGTGTGGGGGGGGGGGGGGGGGGGGGATTTTGCCCTCTGACGCGAAAGAAGCGGGGAGAACTTGAGGTAATTGGGGGGGGGGCGATAGTGTTGGATGTTACATCAAAAGTTTGGACATATTTATTTGAATCATCATAAAATCGAAATTTAGCATCTCGAAACTATCGAACTTCATGTAAGTTTGGTATGCCGAAACGTCGAACATGAAAAATATCGTATCCATTTTTTTGTCGATGTATCGTAGTATCGAATTTTGGTTTATCGAAATGTAAATATCGAAACCTTCAATCTACATGTAGCGTAAAAAAACGCCTTTTTTGCTCTCCATTCCCAGGCACCCTCGCATTTTTTAAGCCGAAAACTGCATACCTGGAGCATATATATTTATGAGCAATGTCGTCTTTTGTGCGTTGGTTTCGACGTCCATCAATCACTATTGACCCTTTTAGGACTCCAGTCCCGTTGTGGGTGGAAATTACTTAGAAATTGACCGGTTTATCCCCAAATTGGTCAATAGACGATAGCATTAGGGTCTGAACAGCAGCGCGTATATAGGTTTCGGTTTCGCACAACGCGACCTTTTCAACTTCTTAACCCCACCTCAAATCTGGGGTAAAAAAAAAGAGGGCAAAAATGTGACGAAAGTAGGTGCAACGCTATAGAGCATCGACCGTTTCAATAATACAACTCGTACACACAAAAATAGCCCTGCTGCTGAAATAACGGGGCAGGAGGGGTGGTGTACTCGGTGTCATGCATGGCCGTAGTCGTATGACCATAGACCCTAGCATCCCTACAATGCTGGGACGGAGCACGTCGGGTTTTCAGCGACCAGGCAGGCATTGCTGGCACCGACTGCGGGGGAGGGGGGGGGGGGGGGGGGGATGTTACCTTCTTCTTCCCTTTTTTTTTCCTTTCTTGGAGGGCGCGGCGGAAGAGCGCCCCACGGAGGACAAGTCTTCCTGATCCAGGTCGACTGTGGTGCCGCGCCCACCCTTATCGCCGCCACCGCCACCACCACCATCATCGCCTCCGCCGCCATCGGCTTGTGCACGTTCCGCTTCAGCCGCGACTCGCTCAGCCTAGCACACGGGGGAACGGGGAAACAAGAGTGTCATAACCAAGTAGGGACTGAAATCATAGGGGGGTTGTACCGGTTTTTACTGGGTCCATCGTTGGTTCTGACTACTGTACTATCGTAGCCCCACGCAATAGCACACGGATGGGGCAAGGGGGCAAAAACAACCGGAGGAGGTCAGGGGGGTGCAAACGGCATGCGCACGTTTCGAGGGCGAGCGATAAAACGCGGACAAAGCACCGAACGGCAGGAGCAACTCCCTTTCCCCCTCCCCCGTAGCAGCACGACGGCAGCAAGCAACCGGAAGCACAAGGTACTTCTGTAGACGGCCACAGCATTTTCCACCGCGATAAAAAAAAAAAAAACACCGTCGGTTCAAGGGCCGAAACATGCGAAACCAGCTAGCCACTCTGACCGAAAATATACAAATCGTACAGGTACTATCACGGGGGTCCATAGTAAATAGGACCGAATATTGTTACTAAAAATAGGTAAATATATAGGTTTTTATGTACCCCATAGGTCCTACTAACTATGGACCTCCGCAATAATACGGATAACCAAACGTTCCTTATATTGAAAAAACGTTCCATAAGTTAGTGGTCCTCCTTGAGGTCTAAATGTTGTACAGATCTCACTATAATCCAAGTATCATACTTGATGTATGCACACAATCACACATACCTCTGTCCGGAAAAGCACGAAGAGTTTGGAGTTTCGCAGATTCGCATTAACAGGCCCCAAAATGGTCCTGAAAATTTCCCGACAGAGTGATACAAACAAGCGACCGGCAACGACGGCTGATCGATCGAGCGCATATATGATACGTGTGTCACACCTCCGCTTCACGCTCAAGCCGCGCCTGCTCGTCCAGTCGCCGCTGTTCTTTCTTGGTCGGAGGCTTTTTGGCGGGGGGGGGCGTCGCCGCCTTCCTCTTGGCCCTGTGCGTCGCCCTCCTTATCGCTGTCCTCGCCCCTGCCTTTCTTGCCCTGAGGCAGAGGTGAACCAAAAAAAAAGAAGAAAAGTACATGATGGCGTTGATACAAAATTACATTTATTAACAGTACAAAACGACAGCAGCAAGTACGACAGTCTGCCAATACGAGTATAGCAATACGATAGTGTTATAATACTACAACATGGCAGCAACAGCAGTAGTAGTGACAAACACACCCTTATGGCAGCAGTATTACGGAGGACCATAGTAAATAGGACCTACGGTACACACAAAAAAACCTATATATTCACCTATTTTTACAAACCATATTTGGTCCTATTTACTATGGTCCCCCACAATAATACAATTTGACAGCTAGTAGGACGATATGACGGCAGCGACACAATACCAAAAAACGCTCCAGTAAGGGCCGCAATGATAACGCCAGGACAAAATGAGGGCGACGTCGCTGAGGTAGGTACGCAACAGCAGCGGCTACAGGCGGGGTAAGGGCGATGCCGCTCTTGTGCACTGTACGTGAATTGTATGTGCGTTGTATGTGAATTGTATGTGCGTTGTATGTGAATTGTATGTGAATTGTATGTGCGTTGTATGTGAATTGTATGTGCGTTGTATGTGCATTGTATGTGCGTTGTATGTGAATTGTATGTGCGTTGTATGTGCATTGTATGTGCGTTGTATGTGCATTGTATGTGCGTTGTATGTGCACTGTATGCGCGTTGTATGTGCATTGCATGTGCCTTGCAGGTACGAGTATGAAACAGCAACGACTGCTGTTCTTGAGGCCAGAGACGAGACGAAGACAATTTTTAATTTTTGCGTACTGAAGAAAGGTGGTTTCTTCGATGGCGGAGAAAGGAAAAGCCTCCTCACAGGAAAACCGGATTGAAGACCAACAAGACGAAACAGCGACAAAAAACACACACAAACAAGAGTATCACTGGGGAGACCAGCAGGAAGACCAATAGAACGACCAGCAGGAAGGCCTATGATAGAAACACCAATATTAATCGGACGATCAGTATGAAGATCAACAAGACCAGTACGAAAACCAGAAGCAAAAACAATGTAGGAAAACCCTAAGATAGATCAGAAGGGGGGACCAATACGATGATCAACAAGGAGATTTTAGGAGGAAGACCGGCAGCAACAACAGAAAGTTGAGTAACAGGATCAGCAGGAAGACAATTAAAACGGCCCAAGAAGAAGGCCAACAGGAAGACCGGCAGGACCAACAACAGCAAGACCAGCAGGATCACTACCAAGACCACTGTAATACGACGACCGGTACGAAGGCAAGCACCGGCACGGCGTACCGCCCTGTCTCTAAATATAAGGATTTCTTGTACATTAATATTGTATCAAAACTGCCACGTTTGTGGGGACATAACCCGGATTGCCCGGGAGCACCAACGCTCCCCCGGTTCCATCAAACACCCCCCGACACCGCTGCGACGCCCCACGCCGACGTACACGCGCTGAAAACGTGCTATCTTCTCGTTCCCGTCAACATCGCCACGCAAAAACGCGCCGCCTCAAAACATCGGAAGAAGGTGTACGACATGGCCACTCCGTACTCGCTGACTCGATCTGACTTACTCCACACGAGCACGAGCAGACAAGCACGTAGACATTACAAGTGGAAGTGGAATACTGGAATACACCTAAATAAAAGGGATGGTCAACTCAGTTCGTAGCTTCAGTATTTTTCGTTAACGTAATAGTACGGGGGTCCATAGTTAATAGGACCTATGGTATACATAAAAATCTACCTATTTACCTATTTTTACTAACAAAATTTGGTCCCGTTAACTCTGGACCCCCGTAACAATAGGATTTCCCTGCGGGACTTGTACACCGTTGCTGCGGTCCTTATATTTACGTCCTGTTCAGAGAATTACCTTCCTGGTTCGGTATATATAGGGTTCGGGATCGGGATCGGGATCGGGATCGGGATATCATAGGTTCGGGTTACACGGGACCAAAAAACGAACGAAAAAAGGACTGAGATTTATCTCTAGCACGCATTACCGTAAGCAGTAAGAGCGTTGAGTTCACACAAGGGGCCGAGCGTTTTCAGCGCCCGTTTCCCTTCACAACGAGAGAAGGGTGCTATTACGGGGGTCCATAGTTAATAGGACCAAATATTGTTAGTAAAAATAGGAAAATATAAAGGTTTTTATGTATACCATAGGTCCTATTAACTATGGACCCCCGAAATAACAAAATCGAACATAATTACTTTCCGAACGCTCTCCCTCGGCGACATCTTTCCGAAAACACCTTTTGCTTGTTGTTCGGTGTAAGCAACCTTCCCGTTGTGGCAACAAATCGAGCACTGACAAAACGACGATCGGACGCCTGTGCGAAACTCAACGCTTTCTAAGGTACTTTGGAGTCTCCGACTTCCCACCTCCCACCGCTCACCTTCTTGCCCTTCTTGCCGCCCTTCGTGGACTTCGCGTCCGCCACGGCAGCCTTTCCTCCTCCTCCTCCTCCTCCCCCCCCCGCCCCTCCTTCATCGCTGTCGTCCCCCTCCGCTTCCGAGGAGTCTCCTGCTGCCGCCGCCGCCGCCTGCGCGCGACGTCAAAAGGTCCAAGTCACAGCCCGGCCCAGCCCGGCCCGGCCCAGCCACGGCGTAAAAAAAGAGATAAAAAGGCGTTATTACGGGGGACCATAGTAAATAGGACCGAATATTGTTGGCAAAAATAGGTAAATATGTGGGTTTTTACGTATACCATAGGTCCTACTAACTATGGTCCCCCGTAATAGTTTGGAATGGTATGCACCTCGGAAAGACAATCGATTCCCACGCCGCCACGATGTTGTAGATTTTGTTCAAGGCAGATTTATTTCCGAATCTTTGTGCGATTCAGCCTGTGTTTTCCGATGGGGATCCGTATATTCCGCATGATCCAGCGCTGTGGCACATGTTCCCTAGGGTTGGATGTGTACTGTTGCAGATCCTGCACAACCTCTCACACAGCGCAGGTGAGGAGCTAGATCATCTACAGATAGATCATGATCTATCTGTACATGATCTGTCCGTAATTTGTCCGAGGTGTGGAACGTAATATACAGCAGAACAGCAGTGTGTACTACTGTTGCCGCTGCTGTCGGGTCATTGAGTCATCGCCATCATCTACTCCGTGCTCTGTCCAACGTGTGAAAAATCAACGAAAACAAATGATGATCACAGCATCGGCCACACACAGCAGCATATGGATGGCATGCTGCTGGGGTAGGGGGTAGGGGGGGTGTCGGAAATGCAACGGGAGGACATGTAGACACGCGCGCAGCACGCTGATACATGTACTTGCAGCTTTTAAGTCGCTCGCTATACTTGGTGGATCCCAAAGCTTGATCGCGAGTGATAGTGGATTAGTAGTGCGGTAGATATTTTCGTGCCCACCTCTGCTCACGAGGTTTTGGGAAAGGAAATTGACGAGTGATCGTAAGCGACCACTCCAAAATACGAATTCAAGACATTTTTTTATGGCTCCCCTAGTTCCATGATTTGTGCCAAATAATTTCCTCTGTTGTCATCGCCAATTTTACTGTAGTATTCTGTCTCGATGTCCTGGACCATTTGATGCAAGTATTGGATTTTTGGATGAGGCCTCCTGCGCCGAATCGTTGTCTCGCCCATACTCCGTTGCGTCGTTGCATATTACGGGGGACCATCGTAACTAGGACCAAATTTTGTTAGCAAAAATAGGTAAATATATAGGTTTTTATGTATACCGTAGGTCCTATTAACTATGGACCCCCGTAATAGTAGCCAGCAGCAGTTAAAAGTACAGTACAGCAATAGTCTCAGCCTCTCATTGAAGGCCTAACCACAGCAACAGCAGGCAGTGTCGTGTGCCGTCCGTTCGCGTCGACACCGAGGACAGACAAGCGAGCACTGCTGCTGCGCTTGCTTCGCATTGCATGCATGCATGCATGTTGAATGTGCATCTGCAGTACAATCAGATCTTTCCGGCGGTGCGCCCTTCCGTAGTAACGAAAACAGCCTTCGTATACTCCGACCTTACAATGATTCTGCTACCATCATACGTTCCGCACTGATTTATGTTACCGTACGTGTCACACGTGTGATAACATAACACATCCTCTCCGACGATTCGTCTAGGCTAATTTTCTCGACAATGGGCAGAGGGGAGAGTGCAAACGCCGGGGAGATGCGTCTATGGAAAAACATCTATGGAAAACTTTCGACGAGGTCTTTCCAAAGCAACCATTTTCGTTGTGTGTTCCCCCCTTAAGACATGCTTGTTTCGGAGAAACTCGGCTCAGAAATTCAGGCCAGGGGCGTGCGTTTTCTTATCACCCCGTGTGTTACACACATGAGGGACACTTCTTGAGGTCGCTCGTTACGTAGGCCTGGTGGGTCTCAAAACTTGATCGGGAGTGAGTGTAGTGCGGCAGTAAACGGCAGAAAGACCGATTATCGAAGGCTGGAGGAACAGGATGATAGCCGTCCGACCAACACACACGCTTTTATATTCGCACTCTCTAAAGACATGATAATATCATAGTTCCATTGTGGTTCAAGGCAGCGTGCCGAATAAAAGCCGATACTCTCAAGCACAAGCCCAGGCAAGGTGCTGGTGTATGCAGTGACATAATACTTCGAATCACGAATTCCTACACACTTGACTGGGGATCACACTGCTGTCCACTGACTGTGCTCTGCTGTAGGCTGCATGCACAACAGCGACTAGGGGGAGAGAGAGGAGAGAGGCAATTAACTCTCACCAGAAGACGGACCCAATCGACCATGGGATCGCGCTATGACCGAGGGGCGGGGGTCACATAGACGGCTCTAGAGAGCATCCTGCACATCGCGTTCGTCAGACGGACAGAGCAACCAGTGTGGCTGGCTGGCGGACGTCCTCCGTCATACACCCAGCCGCAGCATCATATGGCTTGCTGCAAGGTATCGATACGGCTGGCTGCCAGAACACGAGAACCAATCCTGATTCTGTTCCATCCGCAAGTGCTGCTGCTGCTGCTTGTACGTTTGTACAGCAGCAATACCGGACACCTTCGTACAGTGTGTGTGTTCTTCACATTAAATCGTTCTTCTACTCGTCGATACAGCAGTAAGAAACAGGAAAGCTACAGTAGTCCAGGCTGGATTTCTTGTTTGACAACGGGTGGGTTGAACACTAACTTCAGTATAATCACGACCCCCGAATTTCTCAATTCCTGGGTACCAGCTAAATCTCAGCCTGCTTTCCTACATTTTGCTCGTTTTCTTGCTGTGTCTTGTCACGTGAGGTACAATATACTGCTGCTTGTCGCTTGCTGTATCATACCATTCCCCACAACTACCCGACTTTATCGTGGAACAAAAGGGGGCATTCCACTAGCTACACGACGATGCGGACATCACGCTGGGAGAATGGATCACCTCTTTCTCTCGGCGGCGCTGCTCCTCCTCCAGCCTTCGCTTTTCCTTCTTGGTCAGCGGTTTCTTGGGCCTGTCCTCCTCGTCGTCAGAATCGCCACCCTGTCGCAGAGCACCCTTGCGGCCGCCGGGAGCCTTCAAATGCGCCAAGGGGTCGAGCGCATCCCCGTCATCGCTGTCCGAATCGTTCTGGTTGCCCCTGCCTTTGCCCTTCTTCTTGTTCTTCCCCCGCTTTCCTGCCGCCGGAGCAGGCGCCGGTGCTGCTGAGGATTCGTCTCCCAGAGTTACTTTCTTGAGAGATGCGGCTACTGCCGCTGCTGCTGCATTCGCGGTCTCATCTTCGGAGGAAGAGTCTCCGCGACGCTTGCCTTTCTTTCCTCGCTTCGGCGGCATGCTTGTGCTGGTTCCTCCTGCGGTCGATGCTCCTCTGGTGGCTGCTACCTGGCTGAGCAACGCTGCGCTGTGTGGAGCAGACTGCAGACGGCGGACGGCTGTAACGTGTTCAGTCGAAAATCAGCCCCGACATTAAACATGCTACATCAAAGCCGTGGAACACCCTTCGAGCGATTTCGAAGTCTCATGGTCTCATCAACCTCGTCACTCTTCAGGGCATCAGCTCGCAGTCTGCACCCTCACGACACGAACGAAGTCTGAGGTAAGCCCTAGTCTCCGACAAGATTATCCAGGTTTATGTTTTAGTCGCGAACTTTGGCGCTGTGGCACCCTACAGGTGTAGTTTTCCTATTGCTTTTCGGTGATGGTTTGATCTGCGGTAGCTGTTGACCCATATCATACCAGTATGCAGGATGTGAGTCGTCTCGTCACACAGCAAAGTTGCACGCAGCCACACTCTCCGACAGGTGCTTCTCCAGCCCCCCAGGAGTCTTTTGCGGCCCGTGCTGCTGACGTGCTCGCCCGTTATAGACGGTGGATCTGGAGTTCACCCAGTCGACCCTCGCCAGTTGCAACATATCGCGAACTCCAACGACCGAGGGAGGGGGCAGACTTTGTTCGGTCAGACTGCTGTACACACACATGATCAGTCGTCCGCTGGCTGTTGAACACGTTGTTGATGCTGCCAGGCGAAGATGTCAGGAGACATGTCAAGCAAGGCAAAGCGTGCGCTGTCAAGGGTGCAGGGCCAATTTTTAGAGTTTAAAAACCTAGTACCTGGTATGTTGGTGTCGGTCAATGCGTGTCAAGCAAGGCAAAGTTGCTGTCTGTCAAGGGGTGGAAAGTGTGAAAGCGCTGTCTCCTGACATCTTTGCTGCCATGAGGATATACCTCGTGCCTGGTACTCTTGACATATTCCAAATATAATACGTACAGATACCTGGTACCCCCGTGTAACACAGCAGTGATATTAATAACATAACAGGCGGGTGATAAGATAACACAACCCTTGGGACGAATCTCAGAGCCGGGTTTCTCCAGCCCATGGGGTCCGCCCTACCGGGTTACCTGGTAAAGATGTACGATACAGCAGTAGTTTGATACAATAAATACTCACGCACGCCAAGTTAGCAGTTAGCAGGTATAATACCTGGTACCACACGTGTTCAATGAGACCGTCGGAAGCAGCAGACGGTGGTCCCTGCTCTTGGTATGGTATGCATCCCTGGTATACCTGTTGACCAGGAATAGGAATGCAGCAGTGAGGCCGTGCACATCCGCCATGTATCAATAATTGTGGTTCGCTTGGCGATCTTGTGCCAATCGAGAAACCACAAACCACTAGCTGTTGCTGTTTTTAGCCTTCATTTTTGTTCGGCCGTCGTGATGCATTCGCGTATGCTCGTGGATGCCTTGGGCTGAGGGCGGAGGCCGACCTTGCGCGATATCCGAGGGACCGCTTCGACCCGAGGTCTAAGACCTACGACTATCACATGATATCAGGCTCTATTTAAAAAACACACACACATACGCTTCGGCGAGAGCAAACCACAGTTGTCCTGTGCAGCCTCTAGGCCTATCGGCAGCAGCAAGCATTGCCGTGCCATCCGCTCGTGTGCCTCCGCTATACTCGTGCGGCTGCTGTGCACGAGGGGCAGGGAACAAACGAGTGAACACTGCTAAACGCGCACTTCTATTTGTATGCTGTCGCTCAGAACTCCAGTACGTCAGAAGAGAACAATGGATCACATTCCTCGGATGGCCATTGAAAACCAGAAGCAGCGGGATACCCCTCGCAACAGGCCAGAAACACCGCTCTTGTTTATCTCCGCGGGTTTCGTATTGGACTGCGGATTGCTGATTACAAGAGTAAGGGGACGGACGTGATCCGTTTCCCGCGTACTTGTGTGGAGGCCACTATGCGGTAACGAGTCGGTGCTGCCGTTGGGCGCTCAGCAAAAACGAGCCGTCTCTTGTTGCGCGCATGTCGTACAGCAGTGTCATGTATGACACCAGGTATATACAACGGTACAACTATTTGCATGTCATTGGGACACTATGGCGATACTCAGCGGCAGCTCGGGACTTCTTCATGTGGGCGAGGCTGTACGGTAGTCGTGTAATTGTCGCTTCGTGTCGTCGCCTTTTTGTCTCTGAGGTCCGAAAAGGGGTCAAAGAAGAAATGTTAGAACCACCTTTACAACAGAACATCACGATCGGCTGGTGTTGTTGGTTCGGAGCCTGTCCTGTGACCACGGAGTCAATATTTTGGAGATGACTATATGTGAGAGCAGCAACAACAACAACAGCGCCAACATCAGCATCACCCTTTTCGATCCTTGTTTCCGGTCGAGCGACCGTGCCGACACGGCTAAAATCTATTTTCCGAGCCGCACCGAAACAAAAAATTGTCTCGCACCATTTCTGTTGCGTGCCTCTTGTGCGAGATCAATTAATTTACGAACCTCCCTCTCCTAACGAACAAAAAACCTATGTAACCAACCTGGTATTTATATATATGATATGTTCATCAATCAAGTTGACCCCAATACCACGTACGGCAGTAGTGCATCTACTACTGTATCAAACCCCCTTCCGACCCCCCCCCCCCCCCCCCCCCCCTCCCAAACCTCTCAGCGACAACAGTAGCAGCGCATACCAGCATCATCAGCAGCAACAACAACAACAGGCTGACAATGAGGCGAACGGCGAGGCTGCTAGCGGCATCAACCGTAGCCGCGACGGCCGGCGCCTTCAGCCTCAACCTAGCCGGCGTCGCCAACACTAACCTCGCCGCGGGGGCGGAGGGGGGGGGGGGGGACGCGCCGAGCGCCCGCTACGCCGACCCCTCTCCCCGCCGCCGCCTGCAGCAGTAACGCGGCCTCTAAACCCCGCCAAAGTGCTACTAGCCGAGCGGGGGCGTTGGGGCCCCTGTTCGGCTCTAACGTGGCTCCGATAAGCGGAGGCGAGAGGGATGATGAGTGCCGATCGAGCGTACTAACGGCGGGAGGGGCTTGGACCGACAAAGGTTCTCGACGACGGAAGGTGGCGGGGGGAGGGAGTAGAGGGGCGGGGGGAGTTGAAGTGGAGACGTCGACGGGGCCGGGGGTTGGGGTTGGGACGGAGGCGGGAGGAGACGGGGACAGGGTGTGGAACAAGTGCACCGAGCGCGTGGAGCTCGGTACGAGCGGGCTGATGGTGTCGAGGGTGAGAGCGGTGTGCGTGTTTTGCGTCGTATTTTTTCAGCGCTTTTCTTGTTTCAGTAGTAGTAATGTTTTAAAACATGGCGCCGCTTCGGCACAATTGTTTCTATCTAGCTTCAGAAAATGGTTGAAATTCCACACAAACCCCTCTTTTTTTTCGTAACACTCGGAGAAAATTCTTAGGCGGTCGGGGTTAGGATTACGAATGGGGTTGGTGTTCGAAGTAAAACACCATTTGATCAAAGCTGGGGCATGGTCTGTACAGCCCTCTTGCTGGTTGCGGGGGGTCCCACCTCGCGATGCTGTGCCTCGAGAACTTTCCGAGAATGTTCCGAGGTAGCTGGCGAGATAGGGCAGAGAAACGACACGCTTTGTATGATTTGTCGTCTTGGGGGCACGAAGGCCGTTCGGGCTGTGGCACGGAGAGGGGCGGAGTCCCATTTTTGGGTTTTGAGCCCATTGTAGCTGGCTTGTTAAAGCGGGGCCCAAGCTCTTCATTTCCCGCGGTGGAAGCCGTTCTACGTAGATGTTATGCGGAAAGTTGCGTCAGGCACTGCCACGCGCGGAGACGGTGGTTAGCTCGCTGGCTCAGAGGCGGCGCCTCTCTCTCTCCTTGTCTCTCTCCCTTTCGCCCTCCCTCCATTTGGCTCCCTTTCTCTCTAGTTCTCCTCCTTCCGCTCTGATTGTCTCCCGTCTCCCTCCCGCGCTCTCTTGTGCTTCTCTCTCTCCCCCAGTCTTGTTTATTCCTCTCTCTGCCCCCCTCTCTCTCGCTCTTTTTTCCTCTCCTTTTGTCTACAGCTGTCTCTGCCTCCCTGACTCTTGACCTTTAAGAACGGCACCGACCGTAAACAAAACAAATATCTGAGTCCAATTTCAAGCCATATATCCCCAAAACGGGCGTCCGGTCCTGAAGGGGTTAATCGTGTTTCGTGGTTTCTGTTTGATGTCTCTTTTGTCTGCCTCTCTCTGCTCTCTCTGTGTCGTGCCCCCCGCTATCTTTCCCTCCCCCCACTCTCTCTTTCGCTCCCGGTGGACGTCCTGCTTACAGACCTCACGCCTCCCTTCGGCCGCGCGTTCGTCTTTAGTAATCGGTTATAAGCTTTTCTCCTATCCAACAAGTATCATACATATTTAATAGTGCCATGATAATGTCAAAAATACTATTAATACTAGGTGCTTCTGCTAGGCGGGGCCAAAGTAATAAGAACCCACCTTGGACCCGAAAATGACATATCCTCTTATGGTTTCGAAACATATTTTGGTTCTGATTACTATGTTCTCCCTTAATAGTGGGCTTGTCAGGTGTGACAGCACCGCCTACCGCAGTGCACTAGGCACAGCTCTACCAACCTCCTAAGCGGGCCCGTCCAATCCCTGTGTCAAGAAAATCTCGCCGCCGAAATCTGTACCGCGGTAGCGCCTGTCCCTTACCCCCCTCCCCCCCCCATCAACGCCTTCCATTACCTCCCTCCAACGTCCTCCCTTACCCTCCACCAAGATCCCCCCTTACCCTCCACCAACTCCCTCTCGCATACCCCCACTAACGCCCTCCTTTTACCCCCCACCAACGTCCTCTCTTACCCCCTACCAACATACCCTCTTACCCTCCACCAACTCCCTCTCTTACCCCCTCACTAACGCCCTCCCTTACCCCCCCCCCCACCGACATACGCCCTTACTCTCCACCAACTCCCTCTCTTACCTCCTACTAACGCCCTGCTTTACCCCCCACCAACGTCCTCCCTTACCCTCCACAGCAACATCCCCGCTTACCCTTCCACCAACATCTCCCCATACCCTCGAACAACTCCCTCTCTTACCCCCCACAAATCTCCTTCCTTACCCCCCACCAACGACCCCCCTTACCCCCCCACCATCCCCCCTTACCCCCCCCCCCCCCCCCCCACCGATATCCCCCCATACCCTCCACCAACTACCTCTTTTAGCCCCCCCCCCCACTAACGCCCTCCCTTGCGTCCCCCACGAACGTCCTCCCTGTTCCGCCGCCGCTGCTGCTGCTGCGGCTGCTGCCCAAAGATCGGGTTCGGCGGGATAATGATCGGGGGTCAGATGGACGAGGAGCAGACGCACACCGTGTTGAACCACGCCTTCGACAAGGCGGGGATCAACTGGCTCGACACGTCCGAGAGCTTCCCGTGAGTTCTGAGCCTTGTACGGCTCGCGGTGGTACGATATATTTGACGGGGATCCATAGTTGATAGGACCTATGGTATACATAAAAACCTATATATTTACCTATTTTTAGTAACAAATTTTGGTCCTATTTACTATAGACCCCCGCAATAGTAGAGGGGTAGCCAGCACTGTTTGGGCCAACATACGGGCTTATAGCACTGTTTGGGTCCTCCAAGACCTTCATGGCTCGCGAGATTCCTTATCTCTATTAAGATTGTTGGGACTGTTTTGGGACGAACCACTCAAATTCCAAGTAGTTTTTCCCCAACTACCTTTGTGACTGACGAAGCTCCTTAAGGGCGCCGAGGAAGTACCCGAAATATCATGGGAAACCCTGTTGTGTTTTTTTTCAACGCTAGCTGCGATGAGGCACTAGCCTGGGCCGTGGGATTGGACCGTTCACCGGGTTATTCCCTTTTTTCGGGGCTGTTGGGACTGCAGTCCAGTTCTGGAGAAAAACTTATAACCTAAGTGGTGTGTCCACAACACGGGACTGCGGCCCTAGATTTTTTTTTTTTATAAAACTAACAGTTTTTTTTGGTGGGATATGGAAAGTGGTGTTTTTTTTTTTTCTCTGAAGATTTCGGTGCGCGCCTGTATACCGAAGCAGCATGTTTTCTACGTACTGTAGTATATATATTTATATATATATATACCTTACTTACCGCCGCATGTTTTTTTTTTTCTGCTGCAGGCAACGAGTACGACGACACGGCGTTGCATTCATTGTCTTACTCTGCTTGCTGCCTTTCGTTCAACGTAGTATCTGTGCTGTGTCGTGGTTTTGTGGCCGCAGAGCTTGCATCTCTCTAGGATTGAAGAATCGGCGCGGACACTGGGTGTGCTGAATGTCGACCGGTAGAAAGAACGGTTTAATGTGAAGAACACACACGCACACAAGGCAGACATGAGCTTGGCTTTCTTTTTCGGCGCCGTTTTCGTTGGCCCCTCGCGCTGGATGGACGCTTGGAAAAACTCCGTGCCCCCCCCCCCCCCCCCCCCCCCCCCCCGCCCCCCGGGTGCGTCACAGAACGATCGTGCTTTTCAAGTGTTTATTTACGGCGGCAGCTCAAAGCAAGATGACGCCATTTCGCAGCAAATTGGAGCCATATGCTAATCTACAAAAAACGC
Source organism: Macrocystis pyrifera (assembly GCA_031763025.1). NCBI lineage: Eukaryota > Phaeophyceae > Laminariales > Laminariaceae > Macrocystis > Macrocystis pyrifera. The sequence continues at coordinate 2,877,337 of JASSKH010000028.1, read as the reverse complement.
GATTGTAACGCTTTCTTGCGTTTTGCCGGTCTTTCGGGGACGGTCAAGCCTCAACTCCGTTATATACCTTGTGGGTATTTTTTTCTACTCGATTTCGTCAGTTTTGTCGAGTCTCTCTCTCTCTCTCTCCCCCCCCCTCTCGCTCCAAGCGGTTCTTAGTAGGATGCAGCTCACCCTTCATGCGACTCGCCGAACATCTCACGGTGCTTCGCGCTTGGTGCAAGCAATGTCTGCCTGGTCGGTGAAAAAACCCGACGTGCTCCGTCCCGGCATTGTAGGGATGCGAGGGTCTATGGTCATAGGACTGCGGCCATGCATGATATCGAGTACGCCCCCCCCCCCCCCCCGCGCGCGCTCCGTCCGTCCCGGCATTGGAGGGGTACGAAGGTCTATAGTCGTACGACTACGGCCATGCATGATAATGCGTACACCCCCCGCCCCCCCCCCCCCCCTCCACCTCCGCCTATTAGGTTATGTAACGACGCGATCGTGCCACTTGCCTACGTTTTCCGGTCTGTTGGGGACTGTCAAGTCTCAATCCAGTGCGTATACCTTGTAAGTGCCTTCTTGCTATTCGACTTCGTCAGCGATTTCGTCATTTTTGTGCCACCCTCTCCCCGCCCGTCTCGAAAGGGATGTGGGGTCAGTGGCCAAATGGCCAAGGCAGGCAGTCAATGAGTACCCCCCCCTTCCCCCCCCCCCCCCCCCGCCTGCCGACGATCCCTCGTGTGTCTCTCAGACACCCGCTCATACCGGAGCACAAACACAAAGCCGACCCCATTGTTCGGTCGTGGCTTAAGGGCCGAGATAGATCGAAGGTCATCCTCTGCACCAAGGTACTTGACGTAGTATGTAGCACGGATTTTTTTATGGTTCGTTTCAACAGGAGTTCAACGGTCGTTTCAGTTAGAACGGTCGTTTAAACGGGAGTTCAACGGTCGTTTCAGTTCCAACGGTCGTTTTAACGGGAGTTCAACGGTCGCTTCAGTTTCAACGGTCGTTTTAACAGGTACTGTAACGGTAGTTATCAACGGCAGTTTTAACTATTAATAGGTTTAAAGGTAGATTTCATTGCGGTTTAAATATGGGCACAGGGGAAAAAAAAATGACCCACCGCAGCGTTATTCTTCGCTAGACAGGGGGGGGGTCCTAGAAACAATTGAAACTGAATGAAATGAGGATTAAAAAAAATATTGTTTCTTGCGATCACAACGGTTACAACGATTTTCCATTCTGACCGCTGGGGGTGTGGTGTGTCGTTTTCTCCTTCTCACAGGCGGGCTTGATTTCAACGGTAGCTTTTTACCGCACTTTCAACGGTAGTGTTGACGACCGGTTTTATCACCTGTTGATTTTTACTTTTGTTTCGGTCGGTCTGTTTACCTGTTCGTCTGTTGCCCTGCTGACCTGTCCCTCTTATGTTCCTGTGTGAATCTCCCCTGCCACCCCCATCGGTTCCATCTTCTATTGGCTATTGGCGTTTTTTTTTGTGCTTCAACTGTTCATGTGTTGCTCTTTTGTCGTGTCCCTCTCAACTTCTGCTGGCCTGCTGCGCTGTCCTTCTGTCTCGGGCGAAGGTGGCCGGGCGTCACGAAGGCGTTACCTGGTTACGCAAGGATGGCACCCATCCCCGCCTTTCGAGGGACCACATCCTCGAGAGTGTGTACGGCAGTCTTGAGAGGATGGACACCGATTACATCGACATGCTCTACCTCGGGGACTGGCCGGATAGGTGTGTTCGTTCGTTGTTGGTTGCTTGGTTGCTTGGATGATTTGTTTGGTTTGGTTTGGTTTGGTTTGGTTTGGTTTGGTTTGGTTTGGTTGGGTGTTTTGTTCGTCTGTTGTTGTGCTGTTGGTTCATTGGTTAGATGGTTGGTCGGTCGATCGGTCTGTTGGTTGGTACGTTGGTTGGTACGTTGAAGTGGTCGTTCGTTTGATTGATTACCGGATGGGTTTGGTCGGTTGGTTTCGGTTGTGTGTTCGCTTGCTTGCTTTTTATCTTTTGTGTTTGTTTTGGTCGGGATGCGTGCTGTGATATATAGGAGGGATGCACCTACTTTCGCCTTCTTAGGCCCCTAGCTTGAACTCTATACCTTTAGTACTTCCAATCTGATGGACATTGTTATTCGGCCTAGGTGCACATCGAAAAATACTACAGCAGTAATTCATACTGTAAGGCACAACTGAAACTCCAGCTAAGTTGAGGGTTTCTGCCAACAACGAACGAACGAACCTAACCCTATAACCATACCCCCATGCCAATCGGAGCAACCCTAACCCTAGTCCTATGCCGATCAGAGCAACCCTATCCCTGAATCTGAGCCAATCAGAGCAACCCCAACCCTGGCCCTAAGCCGATCAGAACAACCCTATCCCTGAATCTGAGCCAATCAGAGCAACCCCAACCCTGGCCCTAAGCCGATCAGAACAACCCTATCCCTGAATCTGAGCCAATCAGAGCAACCCTAACCCTGACCCTAAGCCAATCGGACCAAATCTCGAATACCTTGGTAAGTGGTAAGCTCTGCAGCCTGTATTGGTTGCTTTTCTTGGCTGATGAGTCTGGTCAGTCAGATTTTTCTTTCGCCGAAAAGGGCCACCGCTACCATAGCACAAGTTTTCGTCGGTCGGTCGGTCGGTCGGTGTTTGGTCGGTCCGTTGGTTGATGGGTTGGTCCGTTAGATTGGTCATTTAGTCGTTCGTGTGAGTGGTTGGTTGGTTTGATTGGTTAGTTGGTTTGATCGGTTAGGTGGTTTGGTTGTGTGATTTGTTTTGCTTTTGATATTTTTGTGTGCCGGCGTAATCATTTAGCCTGGTTGTGTCTTGGTTCGTTGGGTGCTTACATAGTGTGCTTGCTTGTTTTTTTCGCTGGTTTGGTTGCTGGTATCTTCTGTCGGCTTGTTTTGGGTGCCTGCTTTGCGTGACTGTTAGCTTCGTGTCAATTGTTTTCCTGTTTGCTTGTTCGCTATTTAATAGTTCCCTTAGTTGCACGAAGTATGTGTCTTTTCTTTCTTCCTGGTTTGCTCATCTGAGGGGCGATGGAATTATAGCGTATTCACCCGTTTTGCAGAGAAACATCAGCTACAGCTCGGGCATGGCCGGAGAAAACGCTATGAACTTGGCCGGACCCGCTGCCAGGCACTGCTCGAGGTTTCCTTATTCGGCGTGTTGTTCAATCGGTTAGATGCACGGAGGCTTTCCAAACCGCTGCGTCGAACTCGAGCGCGAGTTTTTTTTTATCATAACCGCCCCCCCCCCCCCCCGCGCCGCTCCCCGCTGTTGCTTACGGTTGCGAGCGTTATTTTATTGTCGCACCACCACCACCACCACCACCACCACCACCCTATCCCCACTACCATTAACGCCGCCACCCCGGCTCTCCCGTTGTTGTTGTTGTTGTTGTTGTTGTTGTTTGGTTGTTTAGGCTGAGGGTTAACCCAGGTGAGTACTATTACAAGACCTCCATGGAGCACGAACTCGCCTTGGACTTTGAGGAGCAGCTCATGATCGTGCAGGAACTCAAAGACCAGGGGCTGGTAAGCTGATATCCCCTAGTGGGGCTGGTATGATAGTATCCCCCGGGTAGGTTTATATTCCCTATTATATAGTAGGAGTCGCTGCGGTATGCTGGTATCCCCTAGTAGGGGATTGGTGTGCTGACATCCCCTAGTAGGGGCTGGTAAGCTGGTATTCCATGGTACGGGCTGGTATACTGACGGGCTTTTTTCGACAGGGGCTGGTAAGCTGAGATCCCCTGTTAATAGAAGGGACTGGTAAGCTGGGCATGGGGATGATTTGTCAGGATGGTGATAATGGTGATGGTGATGGTGGTGATGATGATGGAGTGCTGCGATCATCGCAGTAGTGATGATGAATATAGTGTCGTGATGATGATGGTGATAAATGGTGGTGGTGGTGATGATGACGATAAACGAGGATGGCAATGGTCGGTAAAGCGATTTGAAGCACTCCAGACGCATGATACGATAGAGATTTGTCCTGAAGGGGTAGCGCCTAATTTTTTCCCAGTCTCCTCGCGGGATAAGTGTGTACAGGAGGAGACCCATACCCCACGCAAAGCTGATTTTTGAGAAAAAAAATCTGCAGGCTTAACCGAATGAGCAATCCCACGGCCTAGCTAGGTGTACAACGAATAATGCTGCGCAACACAAATGGGACAAGGCGTATGCATGCCTTATGAGGCATGCACCTTATTGGGGAGTTCCTCAGGTGAGAAGCTCCAGGCCGGTCGTAAATATTTGCCTTGCAAGGCTAAAAGTGCCACCTGCCTCTATCGTAGAACGCGTTCTCTCTCTTAATAGACGACGGCAAGCATCGTGACGGGTATACGTGATGACATTTCCAGGTGCGGCATGTGGCTGTGGCGAACGAAGGCGCGTTCGGCGTGACTCGCATGTGCGAGCACGCCATCTGGGATGACCTGCCGAAGATCGCTTGCGTTCAGCAGGAGTACAACCTTTTCACTCAGAACAAGGTCGAAATGGGTGAGAGAGCGATACTTTTCTTCAGTATTATATGTCTGCATTCTGTAGGTCAAAACTGCAGTACGACGTCCTGTGTAGTTCGGGCTTCACTTCTGTCATTATGACAATCAGAGTAATGAAGTTTTTTTTTTAGCGTATGCGGTTTAATCTGTTTGTGTTTAATGGTTCGTTTTTTTTAACATGCATTTGTTTTATTGCGTTTCTTTTAGATACTTTTATTTTTAATGTCTTTATTTCGATTGTGTTGTTTTTCATGTGTTGAGTTATATACGAGTACAATGTATTTTTTTTAATGTTTTTTATGTGCTTGCTTCCAAGGTATTTAGTTTTCAGGGCAGTTTTTTTTTTCGAATGCTCGTATTGGGTTCGTCGAGTCTGTATGTGCCTGCATTATAATACTTGCGTGGATCTCTCTTTGCGAAATACCCCCCTCCCAACTCCTCCAACCCCCCTTCTTGTTTCATCATTCTTCCGGGTTATTTTTTGGTCGCTCTCGACGGGGGGTTTCCAGACCTTGTGGAGGCCTGCGCCCCGAGACAGGAAAACGTGGCGATCATCGCCACACAGACTCTTGGAGGGGGCGCCTTGAGTACCAAGTACATGTACGAGCGAAACTTGTGGGACAGGGTGAGTGCCGTCGGTCCGGATTTTATGTCTGGATGATTGTCCGTCGGTCGGCACTGTCCATCATTTTATCTGTCTGTCTGTGTGCCTGTCGTTCTGTCTGTGTGCCTGTCGTTCTGTCTGTGTATCTGTCTAGCTGTCGGTTTCCCTGTCCCTCTGTTTAGCTTCCTGTCTGTCTGTCTGTCTGTCTGTCTGTCTGTCTGTCCAGCTGTCAGTTTCCCTGTCTCTCTGTTTAGCTTCGTGTCTGTCTGTGTGTCTGCTTGTCTGTCTGTTACGGGGGACCATAGTAAATAGGACCAAATATTGTTAATAAAAATAGTCAAGTATAGGTTTTATGTACACCATAGGTCCTATTAGCTATGGACCCCCGTAATAGCTGTCTGTCTGTTTGCATGTTTGTCTGTTTGTCTATCTTTGGTCGGTCTGTCTGCCTGTCTGCTGTCTGTCTATCTGTCTACCTCTCTGTCTACCTCTCTGTCCATGTCCGTCTGTCTGTACGCCTATCTGTCTTTTGGAGTCGTTTTTTCTTATAGCATACCACTCTGCCCGGTAGTACATCCAACCTTTGGGCTCCGACGTGAATACTCAACGGTGTTAATATTATATTCTCGGCCAGAGTAGCTCCTCATCTTAACCGCCTTAGTGACCGCACGCGCCCGCGTGCTTTTGGCTTTCAAACTCCTTGGAATTAGTGCAGGATACTTTTTGATGAAAGCAAAAAAAACAAGGCTGTTCACGGGTCGGGTCAAACCTCGCGGTTCGGGTCGAGTAAGGGTGTCCCCGACCCGACCCGACCCGACCCGACCCGTCAGAGTTAAAATACTCCTGACCCGACCCGACCCGTGACATTTCCAAAAATTCCTGACCAGACCCAGGGGTGCACGAAAGAAAGAGATGACGGAGCGACACTCGCCACCATGTCGAAATTGAAAACACGCTATAATAGCGGGTTGCGATTTTTGTCAGAATTTAAATAAAAGCACGTTTTTTTTTTTTTTTTTTCAGTGTTGTTTTGATTTTCATCCCGCTCCCCCCCCCCCCCCCCCCCCCCCGCCCCTGTCTCTGGAAGTGGCCACACCAAAAAATAAATAACTAATTAACGCTGCCATCCATATGCAAGAAAATCCGCCTCAAAATCAGTTCGTAGTAAGATGGAGCTCACCCTTCATGCGACTCGCCGGACTCCTCACGTTGCGCTTCGCACTTGATGCAAGCAACGCCTGCCTGGTCGGTGAAAACCCGACGTGCTCCGTCCCGGCGTTGTAGGGGTGCGAGGGTCTATGATCATACATACGACTATGGCCGTGCATGATGGTGGAACATGCCAAAAAAGAGGTTGTCAGTCACGGTTGATAGAGCTGTGTGGGAGAAAGTAACGAAAGGGCGAGCTGGAATAAGGTGAGATAGCGTAGTTGAGAAAGTATGGAAGGATACAGGGGGAAACCAAGAAGAGGTGAGATGTCCGCCGGGAAGTTTGGGAGGTACAAGGCAGAAGTAGAAAAAAGGATAGAAAGAAGGGAAAAGGTTGGCGCTAAGAAACAAAGGTGGAATCGGAAAAAACACTTACCTGGTAGATATATAGGGGGGATTGAGCGAAGGAGCAGGAATGAAACGCATTTGCACGGCCCAATGGACTTCGCGAACACGCTGAAACTGCGCTTCCGTGTAGGTGACCAGGACCTGCCAGAAAGAAGAAAGAGGTACACCAGTAGCCGGGAGGAGGAAGTAGATGCACAGATGTGCCCTTGCGTGGCGAAGTAATAGAGTAGAATTCATGTGAAGTGTACAAGGAGGAACGGGATGTCTTAGAGGAGGAGATGAGGGAAATAGACGAATGTGACATGGAGGAGTTCGTTACACTATGAGATGGCATCGAGAAAACGATCGCTAGCTATCCTAGGAGATAGATTGGTGGCCACAGGCGGCGAAACAGGAAGGGAACAAGATTAGCAAAAAGTTTCTATGCAATATATGGAAACAACGTAATGAGCGCCCAAATGTTGGAGGTGTCTCTATTAGAGTAGGAACGGTGCTCCGTCTCGAAAGGGATGCGTGGTCAAATGGTCAAATGACTAAGGCAAGCAACAAGTGAGTACCCCCATCCCTCCACCCCGACCCTGTCCGGGATTCGAAAAAAAAACTCAATTCTAAAAGAAAAATGGGGTGTCGATTTTTTGTTTTCGTGTACCCTTGCTCGACCCGCAGGCCGGGTCATGACCCGTGAAAAGCCCTGGAAAGAAAGAAAAAAGTACTCGTACCGTACCCGGTCTGACGTGGTGTCTTCGACTCCCTGCCTTACCCGTACCCCCATCCGGTCTCTTTTGGTGGGCAGAAATGGGAGTACCGCTTGAACAAGTTCGCCGGCTTTCAGGCACGCTACAACAGCCCAAGGATGCGCGAGAAAACGACCCAGTACAAGAACATCGCCGAGAAATACGGCCTGACCATCCACCAGCTGGCGATGGCCTTCGTGCATAACAAGTGAGAAGTCAAACGCGGCATTTTGTCTGAGGGGAGGCAGGAGGCCGGGGGGGGGGGGGGGGGGGGGGGGGGGGGGGGGGGGGGGGGGGGGGGGGGGGGGGGGGGGGGGGGGGCGGGGGGGGGGGGGGGGGGGGGGGGGGGGGGGGGGTGGCATCGATTTCCGGGGGAGAGGAGGAAGGCGCGAAAGGGAACGGGGGGGACGGGGGGGGGGAGGGAGAAGGGGGGTCAGGGGGGGGGGGGGGGGGGGGGGGGGGGGGGGTGCGGCACCAAGATTCGGATTTTCAATGTAACGTTGAAGAACTGGAAAACGGCCTTGTCTAGCGATGTCGCCAGCCAGGGTCGCCCTACCCGAGGCGGACAGGAGGCATTGATTTCGCTGGAAAAACTTTATATCACACGTAATCCGGATATATACGTAGGCGTTTTTTGAGTGGTAGAATCCCGGGGGCGAGGAAGAAGGGGGGCTGTATGGTGAAGGACGTATGAAGTGGAGCGACGGGGCGTCCTTGGCTGTGCGGTGTTCTCTTGACGACCACCTACCTGCCTGTTTTTCGCCGTGCGATTCTGGCGCAGGTTTTGCCTTATCGCTTCTTCTGTAGTGCTGCAGTCCCGTTGTAAAGATAAGCTGCTTAAGACCTGACTGCGTTGTGCCCCCCGAAAGGGGAGTGCGGTTTGCCCTAAAAGAGTTGAAGCACAATTCTTCGCTTTTTTTAATATACATATATAAATATATGTGTGTATGGCTCAAACGTCGTGCTCGGACGATGATGCTTGAGCTCTGTCATGAGAGAATGTTTTTTTTTTTCACGTCAGTAATGTCGCAGCTTCTCGCGTTGTTTCGCGGCGAAGTATCGTTCAATGCGCTTCGATTTTTTCCGGACGAAACGGCAGGCGCATCAAGGAAAAGGCCCTAATTGCAACACCACCTTGCGTATCAACTCGTCGTGCAACACCACTTTCTGACTGGTCGAGGCTGGCCTTTCGGCCGGCCGACCTCGAGCCTCTCCGGGAGTTTGGAGTCGGGGTTAGAGGTTGGGACTAGGGTTGTAGGGTTAGGGTTAGGTTGGTTCTGGACCAACGTGCCAGATAGAACTTTGGATTTAAGGGTGTTTCACGGTTTTGTTTGCAAGGTGGTAGTGTTGCATTCAGAGGCGCCTCGCATCGGGCTACTGTATATATACTTGCCCTGTATCTCGACGAAAAGCTACACGGGTATGATTTTGTTCTCAAGGCTCTCAGAGTGAGCGTCCAAGAGCAGCACGAGTGTGTATCACCACGCTGCCTGCGCTGTACATATAGTACGGTCCATCTCCATGCGTTGCACTCGGGCACCCCCCCCTCCTGTACCATATTCCCCAGCATCCCGGCGTGAGTTTTTTCGCGTGTCCGATGGTTGCTGCCATCGTCGTTTTGTTTTTCACACTTTTTTTCACGCTCTGAACTGCAACCATTTTTTAGGTACGTTCTTCTTGAAACTAGTGTGGGACTATTTTTTTCAGTACTGTAAGGGTTAAGTCCCAACCCGGTTGAAAAAAAATATACTATACAAACCCCCTTCGTGACTGCATGCACCCCGAGTTTCGGGGATATATTACTTGGACTTAGTGAAGGGTTTTCTTCTTGCAACAGCAAAAGGGTTGGTCTAACGCCTCCTTCTTTTTTTTTGCGCGCGTTTCTACCTTGCTTCTGTGTGTGTGTGTGTGTGTGTGTGTTTTTTTTTTTTTCGCCTCGTCCTCGTTTTTGGTCCGCCCGTGTCCGTTTTTTTTTCGTTCTGTGTTTTTTTTTTTGTTCAGGCCTTTCATCACTGCCGCCCTCATGGGTGCCACGAATGTTGAGCAGATCGACCAGAACGTCGGGGCGCTAGACGTCATCCTTCCGGAGGAGTGCGTCGCGGAAATTGTCACGGTGCGTCGCGCGGCGCTGACAGACTTTTATTTTTTATTTTTTTTGTTTTGTCCCGAAGAAATCACGCTGTTTTTTTTTTTTTTTGTTTTTTTTTCATTTGTTTGACGTTTTTGCGCCGGAAGGAGAAGAAGGGAGGGACTACCGGTGCTTCGTCCGCAATCCTGCATGTTTTGTTTCATTTTTTGCGTGGGGGGGGAAAGGAGACGGGAGAAGAGAGGACGTGGGTAGGACGGGGGGGGGGGGGGGGGGGGGGGGGGGGGGGGGGGGCGTACTCATTTGTTGCTTGCCTTAGTCATTTGACCATTGACCACGCATCCCTTTGGAGACGGAGCGGGAGGGAGGGGGTGTACTCGATATCATGCGTGGCCGTAGTCGTATGACCGTAGCGACGGGGGGGGTCATTGTTGCTCGCCCTAGTCATTTGACCATTGACCACGTATATATCTCTTTCGAGACGGCGGGAGGGGGGGGGGGGGGGGGGGGGGGGGGGCATAGCGGTAAGTTTGTCCTGTCGTACGTGAAGGTGGGGAAAAGGTGACGCGGCCTTTTGTTTTCCGACGGGAACGAAGCAATCGCGTTGCCCTTGTACCCTCAACCCTACCCCTCTAGGTCCTCATGCTTTTTGTATTCGGGGTTCGAGATTTTTCGCGTCCGGCTGCTCGCGCTCTTCGGGATCAATAATGGTTTGCCTCGTATTTTTTCTAGTGCGTGTTTTGTAGTTCGCTGGGGCTTTTATGCTTTGTGGTTGGGCGTGTGCTCGCTTATGATTGCGCTGAAATGACGCTCCTCATTTCCACCCACCACCCACCACCCACCACAAAGGCGATCTCTGCCGTACGACGGAGTTCGGTGGTACCCCCCGTGTCCCCTACGCTGACCCTCGTTCGCAACTGCCGCTCCGAACCGGCCCGACCCAACCCGTCCCAACCCAACCCAACCGTGGCTCGGTCTTGGCTCGGCTTGGCTTCTTGCGTGATATGTGCCGCGTTAGGTGCAAGATAGCTACCTCGAGCCGATGCTGGGAGGGTCCATGGTGATCCCCATGCGGACGTACTACGAAGACAAGACAAGAGACTACGGCCACGTCGACGACGAGTCTGCCAAGTTCTGGGACAGAGTCACCGAGGACTACACCGGGCCGTGACGGGGGGAAGGGGCGGAGGTTGTGGTGTTATTTGGTATAGTAACCCCCCCCCCCTCCTCCCCACTGGCCGCCTGCCTGGTCGGTGAAAACCTGACGTGCTTCGTCCCGGCTTTGTAGGGGTGCGAGGGTCTATGGTCATACGACTACGACCATGCGTGATGGCGTGAGTACATGAGCACCCCCTCCCAATGGGGTGATTTCCCGCCTCCTTGCGTTGTAACTCCTCAAACTACTCGGAATTAGTGTAGGATAATTTTTGCAGTGGTGTAAGCGTTAATTTCACCCCTCAAACTACTTGGAGTTGGTGTGGGGTCCGCCGAGTTCTCGACCAGGGTCACCAAGGACTACGTGGGGGGCTTGACGGGGGCAAGGAACGAATGGAGTGGTGTGTGCCCCCCCCCCCCCCCCCCCCCCCCCCCCCCCTCCCGCCTTCTTCAATCCATCATTTTACTTGGAATTAATGTGGGATAAGTTTTGCAGCGTTAAAAGGGTGTGGATTACGCTGCCATCGAATGCGCTTTTGTCAAGCGCCGTTTTTTCGTTCGTGATTCGTTTCGCTATACCGTACAAGGCCGGTGTTAAGCGGGGAATTGACAGCAAGTGCTTACAGAACGAAACATAGTGAAAAAGCGTGTGTGTGTGTGATTTTCTTTTTTTCATCCGGAACCCTACTACCCGGGCTGTGTTACCTCTCGCCGTGGTGCACGATATAAATAGCGCTGCTTGCTGTAGCTCTGCCGTGTGGGCCGTGTTGAGGCATCATACGGGATGGGCTTTGGGCCCAAACCCTGCACAGAATCACCGACAGATGGTCGATTCCCTAGATGCACGATCTAGGTCTTTCAAAAGAAGATAAGATTTCCTGATCTGTGTGATGTAGCTCATGTTTCCGACGGGTTCGCGTGTGTTTGCTTTTTCCTGCTCGACCGTTTTGGGGACTTTAGAGGCAAAAAATCGGCGATACAACGTGATACCTGTTGCTGTTATACCTCAGCTACGGCCACTGCCTTAATTTATTGGGGGGGGGGGTGATACAATGGTTGGTAGTGCGAGCTACGATGGTTGAAAAAAACAAGTCGTACGGCACGGACGCAACATGACCCTAACCCGCACACGCTGTCCGTCCACAGATGGTTGATAACACTGAAGTTGTCGTTAGTTCGGTCGCTTGTCTCGGGGTCCCCAAAAGGCTGACGTCGGGTTATATGGGCAACAAGGTATAGCGCCACGTACGTGCACTGCTGCCTAGCACCTGTCGTTAGGAATTGAGGTACCCTCTTAAACTTTGCAGCGCATGATGAGGAAACGTAATCGTGCAAGCGAGTTGCGCTTGGCACTCCTGACCGGTGGGGTGCCTGGGATCAGGGTGGGCTGGTGGGCCTCCGGCGACTCCTGCGGAGGGCTGATTATATACCTGCACCTTGTTGGTGCGAGCAGGGTACCGAATGGGAAGGAAGGGCCCACTGCGGGGTCAAAGTACCAAGCGGGAGCAGGGTGTGCCTACACGAATTGTTTTCCTCGGGCGCCCGCCTGCAAATACAATTTTCTTGCTAACTTTGGCATGGCTCCATGTGTATAGCACTGCCCGCCGCCTTACCTTATCACAGCACTGCTGCTGCTGCTGTGCATGGCCTTCGACGTCTCGTCGGTTACTCGATATTTTGGCGTTTGGTGGAGACGGTTTAAAAGAGGCCGCTGCCTCCCACGCTCGTCGTGCAGTTCTTCCGAGTTAGGAGCTCTCTGGCTGGCGCGAATGAAGTCGCGGCCTGGACTGGGAGTTGATTCAAACGTATGCGGATCACAGGTGGGCGGGACCCCCCCTCCCCCCCCCCCCCTGCACACTGCGAGCGTGAAAAGTCCTTGCAGAGACGTGGAACAGCGTAGCATACCATTAGGCGTACCGAGTTGAGAGGTTGTCGACACTTTGTGGGGTTTTGCTACATTTTTCAATGTCTCCACAAGGAGGATTTTTTACGCCCGCCTACGTGCGAGGGGGGGGGGGTCCCGGCCACCTGTGCTGCTTTAATTGTGCAGAGTTGCTCTTGGATCAACCCCGGGGGGCTCTCCCCCACCCCCCCCCCCCCCCTCTCTCTCCACCCCACGTTTTCACAGCGGGGGTGGGCCCAGCCGGCGCGCCGGCTTTTTGGGTAGTGTGTGGTCTCTGCTCCGGCGTGCGCTCGCACTTGTATACGGTGGCTGGTTGCTGTAAAGCACACTGCCTATATGGAGGCCACGCTCGCGCTTCGTGGTACGTAACAAAACATCCCAATCTTTCTTTACCAACAGCCGATGGAGGCCACGGCTCGCGCTTAGTGAACGTGAACAACATCCTCCTCGGTATTCGTTGCCTTTTGTTTAGCCACGCGGCTGCTGCGCCCGCTTGTTCGTGTGGACCTACATTTTTCCGAACTGCGGACCACGACTTCGAACTGCGGACCGCGGTTTTGTGTTGTGGTACTGACTGCTTTGAATGAGGCCGAAAGGCCGGTAATTACCTCGGTTCAGGTATTGTAGGGAAACGTCGGCTAAAAATGCTAGCGCTATCAGAGATTAAGGTTTATAAGCTCGATTTCCGCCAAATTACCCCACACTAAACCTGACGCATCTCTTCTTCGAGTAAGTCAGGAACCCCGATGAGACTCTTGAGTATCTAAGTTTAAATTCCGACTTTCTCGGTACCAGACTCAGTGTGCAATGATCGCACTGCTTTCATCGTTCTCTCCTGGGCGTTTTCCAAGTGCGTGAGTTTTGAAGGTTCTTCAACATGAGATATTTCCCGCTTTTCCTTTGGGTGGGGGATGAAGGTGATAATCGAACCACGGGCCTCTCTCTTCATATTCTCACGCCCTGCCTGCGACGCCGTTAAAAATAGACTAAAAATGTTGCGTAATGCGCCGCGCCTTGGCGACCTCGGCTTGGTCGGGCGCCGAGCGTTGCCGTCGTGACCTCCTCGACGTGGTCCGAGCTGGCACGCCAGTGTTTGAGGATGACCGACCTCGTCGGCTTTGGGAGAGAGTTCCATGCACCTGGGGGCATGAGGGCCGTGTCCCGAAGATTGTCCGACGAGACCCGGGGGCAGGAGGCTGCTGCTCGGGTCCCGCTGCCGCCAGCCTAGCCTCCTCCAAGTTGGGGGGTTCGAAACCCACGGCATCCTCCGCGGAGCTCGGTCTGCTTCCCTTCACGGAGGCCAAGACACTGAGGCCCAGGGCCCCTTGGTGGCCCACCGCGGCCGAGCGCACCTTAGCGCAGGCCGAAGCCTTCGGTGCTGCCTCGACGAAAACGATACGAACCCGGGCGATCGCGCTCACCGAGGCGAGAGAATTGGCGTCAGCTATCGCCAGCGCTTCCCAGGAAGCCACGCTTTCCACCCCCCGCGTCAGGGAACTTTTCAGACTCTTGAGAACAACAAGACACATGTTATCAACGGCGAACATTTTTTTTTCTTTGCCTGCTTCTTCGACGGGTGGGCGGTCATCCGCCCCGTCGGGGCCCCGGGCCCGCCAGTAATGGTCGCGGCCAGGGCCAGACGCCTCCCCAGTCGGCTTCATGGCAGACGGGATCGCGCACTAATCCGCTTGTGATGAGCTTCAGCTAATCCATCCCTGACTGCTTCGACCCGTGGCTTGACACGACTTCCAACTGCTGGCCCCGAGTCCAACACCACTGCGCTGAAGTTCATGCTGTCTGCATGTCCATCCAGACCGATGACCCCCCCTCTGGAGCGGCCTACTCTCATTCGTCGTCCGCTCGCGCCGCCGCATTCAGCGAAAACCGAGGCCACTGTTGCTACCACGACACACACACTCCCTCAAAGAGCGTAGACATCCCTTCCAAAACCTTAGCGGCATTTTGAACCCCCGACCGGAACGCTCGGCGATGACCGCGCGGCCTTCCGACGTTGGCAAGACACCGCCGCGAGAACAAATCCTCGCGACCGAACAGACAGCACAACCAGGAAAAACAAAAGGCGCCGCTCCGGCCACTCGCGTGGGCAGCACCACGGCCAGGGGCCGCAGAACAAACAAAGCGACGACTACAACACACACACGCGGAACGACGATACCAGCAGTCTAACTCTGGTTTTCTCTCGTATGGGCGTTCCTTGTCGGCTTCGTAAACTTGCCGTTCAGAGGTGTGGGAGTGGGTTTTGAGGAGCCACATCTTCGACTCATGTTCTACCTCGTGGAATCGGGGTTTCCATGAATTTCCCATATTTCTGTATATATATATACGGCTCATCAGAGTGGGCTAGTGTTAAGGTACTGATTGCTTTGAATAAGGCCGAAAGGCCGGTAATCACCTGGGTTCAGGTATTAGGAGCGTATTTGTAGTACTTGGGAGGCGTATCTTAAATGGAAAACCAGGGTTTTTTTTCAGCGAGGCACGAGCCTTGTTCATAGTCTCTCATCGTGCTCGTCGAAAGGAATGAAGCTGCTCTTCTATCTCGGAGCATTCAACACACGCTAGTATCAACGAGTACCTGCTCAATAGGCAAACCTCGCAAGGAACCTATCAATAGCAAGGGTCACAAAGTGTCCCGACCTTGAACCTAACATTTGCCAGCTGACCATGTTGACGAGTACATACGCGAGAGAAAAAACTGCACAGAAAATTCTGTCTGGACACCTTTGATATGGCCACAATATTTTTAATAATAGGCACGCGTATATCCCCTAGGTTTACCTGTGTACGCAGGGTGTCTATCTGTCTCGAGAGGTCCGAAAGTGTCCGACTGTTTGTCTCAATGTTAAAATAGCCATAAAACGGTATACCGCAAGTCCCACCAAACCAATGAGGAGGGAGATACCGTTTTCTGTCACTTGTTACAATTGTAGGGCAGGGCAAGGGTTGCCCTGCTGTTCCCTAGGTGTTACCATATAATGAAAAAAGGTTGGACGAAGGTATGACAATTCTCTCGCGACGTCGATATTTGCCACGTAGAATATTACTTGTTTGAAGATGCTGCAGTTGCCGCTAATTCGAAGCAAAAAACCAAAACATAACTTCACAGTCGCATCGCGCAGATTGCGATGACCTCGACGTGTCGCGAACACAGCCATAACAAATAAAACGCCGCAGTGAAATCCAAGATGACAAAAGGCATACAAGTTGACTTTTCGCCAATGATCGTCACGTACATGCACCCCGTAAACAACACTCTGTCGACCGAACAGTTACCATAAATGTAGCTGCGCAGAACTCGAAAGGCTGGACGCGTTTTCTGTCACTTGTTACAACAACAAACGTTCCGATTCACGTACAGCAGTAGATACATTCCGGAAATAAACACTTGGTTATAGTATGGATGAAGACAAGGGCAGCCTCTTTTTCTAGGGCCAACCACTTGGAATTGGAATTGGACACATTCTTTGACTAGTACCGAAAAGGCGTTACAGGTAAGGTGGCGTGTTGTTGGGTCCGCCATGCGCGACGACGAAAGCTTTAAACTGCCTCTTTTATATTCACGTGTGCTCTACCTGGTATAATACTATTCGACCCGGAAGTTCCAAATATGTCGAACAAAAAATTAAAGAACGCAATGAAAAGAAGCGCCGTCCCGCGCTGAACCCACTTGGCATTGCCACCCACAAGACATAGAGCAACAACAAGAACAACATTGTCAGGTTGCTGCCATCCAAAACAAACGATTCAAACCCACTATGCGACCCGACACGCCTCCTACGAGTACCGTGATGTATGTCGCACAACAAACCATGGAGTACGCGCATCTTTTCCCCGTTCTTCAAAACCGTCTCTGCATACATGTGCATGTACTCTGCGAATCTCACACCTCCGGCAGATACCAGGTAGATCATGATCTATCTGACTGCTGTAGATCATCTAGTTCCTCATCTGCCGCTGTGAGAGGTTGTGCAAGATCTACTTTACAGGGCAGATCCAACCCAGGAATCATGGGCTAGATCACGTAGTAGCTTATACGGGTGCCACCCAGCAGCATGAGCTGGGTCACACAATACCAGGAACAGATCTGCCTTGAAAGACCTATATCTGATGACGTGGGAATCGACTATTAGTCCGAGATGTGCGTATACAGTGCGAGTACGAGTAGGAGCGGGTGGGGTGGGGGGGGGGGGGGGGGGGGGGCGACAAAATAATTGTCGCTGGCACCTTCCTGTGCAGTTTATGGCAGCAGCAGCAGCAGTACGTTCGCCAGCCTAATTAAAATCAAACCAGTCACTTTAAACGCCAACCACAGTATTCAATTGCCAACCGCCTTATTCGGAGGCAGTTCTTTCACAATGCCATCACGTCAAGCGATCGGGACGAACGAAAAAAGACTCAACACGCCCGACAGCAGAGAGCCCCCCCTCCCCGTCCCGGCATGGTAGGGATGCGAGGGTCTATGGTCATATGACTACGGCAATGCATGATAATGAGTACACCCCCCCCCCCCCCCCGTCAAAACACAACACAACACAACACAAAACACAACACCATCAAAAACCTGTGCAAGCAACCGACGGTGTGGCAACCGACCGTGTGGCACTGCAAGAAAGAACGACCGAACCCTTCAAAACGACCCACACAACCCTTAAAGTTCCAATTTAACTCGTACGAGTTTGTCCCCAAAACCCTGGTTTTGCACCTGTAGCATATGGGTGGGATAAGAAAACTGATCTCTCGGACACACCTGGTTGGCGTCCCGAATCGAACCCAAGAACCCAATAAACAGAAGAAGCCACGAGGCAGAAGACAACAAGAATCGTCGGGTACCGCATGATACAACACACGGGTGATAACATAACACACCCCCCCCCCCTGTGAATTTCCCAGCGGTCGCTTTTCTGCAACCCAAGGAAGGGTACACACCACCAAAAAAACGGCTTTGGGAAATATCTCGTCGACGTCTCTCCATGGAGATCTCGTCAAGATTTTTCCGCGATAACTGCATCTCTCGCCCTTCGGACCCTCCCCGTTGCCGAGAGAATCAGGTTGGAAACCCGTCCGAGGGATTATGCTATCTTCTCACACGTGTGAAGCTACGGCATTCGGGGGAACAAAACCGTCTAACGTAAAACGACCAACGGGGGGGATCTCGGCGGCCAGCACACACACGCCGCTATACATATATACCGAAACAAAAAAGGGCATCCGATCGAGACAGACAGACCGTCACAAGAGGGGACGTCACGCGCAGCACGACTGTCCAATCCCCTGTCCCCCCTCCCTCAGGCCGCCGCCGCTGGACAACTCGAACGCCTTCCCCTTGGCTTCTCGGGAAGAGTTGTTGCCGCTTTTCCCGGGCTGCCCCTGCTCGTTCCCTCGATTTCTCCGCCCTTCCATCTGAGGGAAAAAAACACCGATACGGCAAAATATATAGGGTTGCGAAGGGGTGAAATGAGTACATTCGTTGATATTTTTTTCAGGGAGGCGGTACGACAAAATATTGGAAAAAAAAATCAACAAGAAACGACAAGAGTACTGACTGGGGGGGAGGGGGGGGGGGGCGTGGTACGAAGAAACCAAGGGTGTTAGGGGTAACTTGATGTTTCCGGGGGGCAAAGAAAAACCCAGCGACGGCACTAGTAGCAGCACCACTATTACGGGAGTCCACAGTAAATAGGACCAAATATTCTCAGAAAAAATAGGTAAATATAAAGGTTTTTATGTATACCATAGGTCCTATTAACTATGGACCCCCGTAATAACAGCAGCAGCAGGAGCAGCGGCAAGAGCAGCAGCTGGACACATACGTATGAAATAAAAAGTACTATCGAATCAATTATCTAGTCCCACTCATACCCAAATATATCATGCCAGATCGCACAACATCACACGATGTCACATCACATCACATAATATCACATGAACATCACACAGCGCCAACAGCACCACATACAAAAACTGACAAGAATCGTGACAAGCACAATGATCACAACAACAGCACAGAACACTATTACGGGGGTCCATAGTTAACGGGACCAAATTTTGTTAGCAAATATAGGTAAGTATATAGGTTTTTATGTATACCATAGGTCCTGTTAAGTATGGACCCCCGTAATAACGATGCTGATCAACCAATATCCGGTGCAAAAACGAATATAGTCGAATACAACAACAAACAATACCTCTGGTACTCACTCGCACACACCAGGTAGTGACAGTACACAAACAAAACGAAAGCACCATCAGTCCACTCGAGGCTCGGGCACGGTGGCCAAATACAGAACAAGCGCGCTCTAACCAAGTGTGTACTAGTAGGAGGAGGAGGAGGAGCATGCGGCATTACAAGTGTCACCATGTTGCTCGTGAGAAATGACCCTTTTATTACGGGGGACCATAGTAAATAGGACCAAACAATGTCAGCAAAAATGGGTAAATATATAGGTTTTTGTGCGTACCGTAGGTCCTATTAACTATGGCCTCCCGTAATAGCGCAAATTGCAGCCCCGTTTGGGGGAAAAACCACTCAAACTTCAAGTAGTTTTCCCCGAAAACAGAACGGCAGTCCTGAGAGGGTTAAATTTCCTTATAATCCGGCCCCCTCACGGGTGATAATTCGAACCACGGGTCGGATCAGAAAGTTTTTGAAGTCTCACTGGTCGGGAAGGATCGGGTCGGGTCGGGTCGGGTCGGGTCGGGTCACCCATACCGGACCAGACCCGGCCCGATCTGACCCGCGAGGTTTAGACCCGACCCGACCCGACCCGTGAATATTGCAGTCCGGACAAATCCCCTATCCCCGACCCTGGCAAGGCTGTACTATGATCAAGTGAATTATTTTTTGTAACGTTTCCCTCTCTGAAGCTCCAAAGGGGTTAACAGTTTTAGACGCACCTCGATAGCGTCTTCAAGCAGCTTGGTCATCGCCTCGTCAATATTATCCCCTCGCTTCGCCGACGTGATGTACCACCCAGCGAAGCACTGCCAGGAAACCGACCCACAACCAGACAACGCGCAGACGAAGACCGTATAGAAAGCGAACAAGCAAACAAGGGAGCAAGGGGTACGAAAAGACGAAAAACAAAACAAAACGAAAAAAAAAACGAGATTCATGCGGCCATCAGTAACTTAGCGTATGAGTGCACCCCGAGGGTCGATCGTTCCAGTGATCGGAAACGATGATTCTCGAGGCAAACAAAGAGAAACTGGTAGCGTTTGGACGAGGCGTTTTTCCCCACACGGGGATGGGGGGGGGGGGGGGGGTGCTTGCTTCCCCGAGGCTGTCTACTTTTGCGCGCGACCCAGCGGTACTCTACCTTTTTACACACCCTATCGGTACTACAGAACCTTACCGTACCACAGGGGGGTGATAAGATAACACGCCCCCTGGGATGGCTGGCTTTAAGAGGCGAATTTCTCCAAAACCATAGCGGTTTTGGAAGAAAAAAAATCTCGTCGTCGAGATCTCTGCATGATGGAATTTTCCCGCGTACGAGGTGCACGAGATCGTTGTGTGTAATGCCCTGGGGATACGTAGAGACAAAAGGCATGTGTCTCCCGGGAGCATTTCAGACGGACCACAAGGAGGTGCCCCGCAATACACCTAAATTAAATATTTGATACTCTGCCGCAAAGTTCACCGGTACTCTTCTTGCTCCGCCACCATGTTGCGCTCACCCACGAACCCGTCCCGGCCCGGCCAATCATCACATCACACCATTGGATATGTTACACCTCAATAAAAACAGGTAAGCAAGTCACAAACACGATGGTGGTGACAACTCACAGACTCTCGGCAGGTCTTCTCCATTCTTGCCCCGGCGAGGAAGCTGTCTTGTACCTCCGTCAGCAAATCGCACTTGTTGGCGAATAGATATACCGGCAGCTCGCACCCCTCGTTCTGGGACCACAGGTCGATCTCCTCCTGGTTGGGGAGGGTTGGGTCGGTTTGGGTTGGGCTTGGTTGGGTTGGGTTGGGTTGAGTGCGGTTAGGTTGGGCTGAGTCGGGTTCTCGGTTCGGCGGCGGAAAAATTCCAGGGCAAGCTAGTGAGGCGTGACACAAAAACACGGCGATGGTATGATATGTTTCGGTAGATGAGAGCCCGGAGCAGGCACATCTATATCCCTTCCTCCAGCGCACGCTACTGGTGTACATCGATTCGGTCGAGGTATAACAGCTCGAGCCCCTATCCACAGCACACACTACTGTGCATCGACTTGGAGCAGAAAAAGCTCATGTCCCTTTCCTTTAATTTTCATAGGCATATAAACTGTCCCCTGTTCCCCCTGCGAAACGGAGGGGTTACCAGAAGGAGAAGGCGTGATTTGGGGGGGGGGGGGAGGTCGAACGCAAAACTTATCACGGCCAGGAACGCGGAGAGGAGAGCACGCGCGTCAGGACAAATGCGTGTGCCGCGCCGAGATATAGCAAGGGAAAAGGCTGCTTCCTCTCGAACGTATTCGTGAGGGTTATGCACGACCCACCCGTCCAATCCCCAACCCTCCCAATCCAAGCACGCACCACCAACGTTCGAGCAGAAAGCGCAGACACTGCGCCGTATGTCCCTGCTCATCCTGTACATCGTCAGGCTCTAAATCTGCTCTTGCCCTCCTTCCCCACGGCCCTCCGTCTAATCGTCTGAACACCGGACCTAGCGAACAACTACCTTGAAAGCATCTTCATCGTCAGCATCGTCAGCATCACCAGCATAAATCATAGAATCATCCTCATTACCATTATCCCCGTAACCGACATAAGCATCACTATCATCTTCAACACCACCACCACCACCTCAATCGTTTTCACCACCACTACCGCTACTATCACCGTCAGCACCACCACCACCACCACCACCATCGAGAGCTCCGCTACTTCGACCCTAGCACGCGCACCTTTCTTGATCGCCCATCAAGACTCAAGAAGGGCACGCTATTAATGGCTCACCTTCCACCTGACGATGGCGTCGAAAGTCCCCTCTCGGGTGACATCGCACACGACAACCGCGCCCTTCGCCTTCCGAAAATACGCCCGCGTCAGCTTCGCAAACCTATCCTGCCCCGCGATGTCCCAGAGTTGCAGCCGCACCTTTTGCCCATGCCAATGGTTTTCGACGGAGGGAGGAGGCAAGAAGGGGGGGGGGGGAGTTTTTTAAACCAAGTTTCGACGGAGGGAGGGGAAAGGCGGGGTGTACTCCTGTCATGCATGGCCGTAGTCGTATGGCATACATACAGGAAAGCCAACGTATACGGGTGTCGCTCCGTTGTTCTATAAACACATCTATTGAACTCCTAACAAATATTTGCACCGTGATCTTTGAATTACCGGCTATTAATAGTTTGTATCCTACTCTTAATCCCAAGTAGCTTTATTTTGGGACCACGAAACGAGGGCGCAGGATTATTGAATCCCTGTAGGTAGTAGGACTTCGGAGGGGACAAAAAAAGTCGAGGACAGTACCTGGTAGGCGTTTTTGACTGATCCCACAGTGAGGGTCTAGCATCTTTAGGCTCACTAGTTTTCTGGCCGATTGAGCCCCTCAACTGTGCGAGTAGAGCTTATCGCGAGTATTCAATAAAATGGTTGGCACAGGCTGCGTACGCGACAACAATGCGGTTGTTAGTCGTGTCAATCTATGGTTGATTGGGTCTGATCGCCTCAGGGTTAAGGCGTACTGCAGTTCTATTCGTCTCGTATACAATGTGTGTCAACAATTTTTTCGGAGAAGTGGTAAGCTACCCTCAGGCAAAGATGCCAGGAGACAGAATTTCACCTCTTGGCAAGACAGCAACTTTTGCCTGGACATGCTTTGACCGACACCAAACTACTAGGTTTTAGACTGGAAAACTCCGCCCTGCACCCTCGACAGCGCACACTTTTGCCTTGCTTGACATGTTTCCTGACATATTTACTTGCCCTCAGGGTAAATATATACCACTCCGTCCCTAAATACAAGCACCGTTTTTTGCACTAATAACCAATGAAAACGGTCCCTATATCTAGGGACAGTGGTAATAGAGGATGTGTCCGAAGTGCAAGAATGACAACCCCTTTAGCACTGCACTTCGCCTTTGGGGGGAAATGGGGGGGGAATCACTTGGAATTAGCGTATAAATATATGCCTGTGAGCACTGCAGTGCTAAAAGGGTTAAAGGAAGTGCATGAAACTCGCGCAGCACGCCCATACCATGATGTTGATACTCGTACTGCAGTACATACTGCTGTTGCTGCATGCTTGTCCAATTACACGATGGAACATACTGTCTGTGTGTTGCTGTGTATAGATCAGAACCGAATTTGATGGAGAAGGAACGATACCTGTGTGAACACGGCTTGTCCAGAAGATCGCTGAGGGTAAAAACCTCCTGCGAGTTTTTAAGCCGGAGAGTAGACGTAATGACGAAAAAAAAAAAGAAAAAGTAGAGGTAGGCATAGCGCAACACGTGGTTTTTAGGGTCCACGGTGGGTTTTGCGTACTACGATACCCCTCAATATGAAGCCCTTTTGAATAAAGTTTTTCAGCCTACCTGGTACAAATGACCATTACATCTATTAACAGGGGCAGAGCGGTATTATTATTACAACGTACCACTACGGGGGAGCATAGTCAATGGGACCAAAATTTTGTTAGTAAAAATAGGGAAATATGTAGGTTTTCGTGTGTACCGTAGGTCCTATTTGCTATGGTCCTCCGTAAAACTATGCCCCGCCCGGAATATTTGCTTGAAAACATCCCACTCGTCGTTGCCTCCTTTAGTCACAGCACTTCCCAGGGACGCGTGGTACGGTATATATAGGGTCGCATCTACCGCTGCTATTACGGGGGACCATAGTTAACAGGACCAAATATTATTAGTAAAAATAGGGAAATATATAGGGTTTTGTGTGTACCGTAGGTCCTATTAACTATGGACCACCGCTGCTAGAACTTTTTCTGAGGCTCTTCACTTGAGTAGTATTATTGTTACGGGGGTCCATAGTTAATAGGACCTATGATATACATAAAAACCTATATATTTGACCATTTTTACTATTAATAACAATGTTTGATCCTATTTACTATGGTCCCCCGTAATAGTATGGTATCACTACTGTTAGTACCTATTACGGGGGTCCATAGTTAACAGGACCTATGGCATACATAAAAACCTATATATTTAGGTATTTTTACCAACAATATTTGGTCCTGTTTACTATGGTCCCCCGTAATAGTATACTATTACTACAAATATTACTACAGAGTAGTACACCATTCGTATTATTAGTACACACAGCAGTAGTATACTATTCCTATTATTAGTATTCTACTACTATTAAAAGTATACGAGTACTATTACTACAAGTAGTAGTATACTGTTTACCATTATTAGCACACTATTGCTATTATTAGTATACTACTACCAGCACTATTATTAGTATACTACTACTGGTATACTATTACTATTACTAGTATACTAGTATTACTATTGGTGGCATACCTCCTCCAAAAACCTGATCAAGAGGAAAAAAAAATAAACCCGACGAACAATTCCGCGGCTTATACGACTGTAGGCACCTACCAGTAGACCGTCCATTGGGCTTGGCTTACAATTTTTCTCGAATAAAGTTGGGTGAGATAGAGCTCCCATACACTTATAATCAAGCGAACGAGCCCCACACAGTTCAGGTGCTACCC
The DNA here is from genome assembly GCA_031763025.1 of Macrocystis pyrifera. Taxonomy (NCBI): domain Eukaryota; class Phaeophyceae; order Laminariales; family Laminariaceae; genus Macrocystis; species Macrocystis pyrifera. Next base: position 2,853,101 of record JASSKH010000028.1, on the reverse strand, counting down.
CTCTACAGCTATAATAGTAAGATGACCGCCATGGCCGCGATGGCGCGAGGGAAAATACGCAAGCATGAACATCCCATGGCGCACGTCCGTTTTAAACCCTTTTGAGGACACGGATATGTATCTACGTAAGTACAGCGAGTAGAAAAGCGATACAAGTCCGGTGTGATCCGTCGCGTATCACTGCTTTGCGCGACTCGCAGCGTACGATATGATCGCCCATGCTGTCGCGGCAAACGATAGCCCCATGCTACGCATACACCCGCCTGCGTCGTAGTCCCACACAAAAACAACTGTCCGCCAACGTATGTATGATATTAATAGTTTAGTATGATAGCTCGCGTTGCCTCGTTTGGTCGGTGACGCTGTAATTAGTGTTGGATACTGGATATCGGAATCGAGTTCGATACGATAGACAGCGATAAACACGAAAAAAAGGAACGATACGATTTCGATATTTGATACATAGAGCCTTTCGTTCAGTATATATAAAAACACGGGGATGCCAGGGGATTTGAGGGAAAACACGTTGGACACGATCTTATCGAAATCTCGCAACTTTCGATTCGGTATCCAAAATTATTATAGCCGTGATCGTCATTTCTATTGGTCATTTTTTCCTCGGAATTACCAGAAAGGTATCAGTAATATTTTGATGGTAGTGCCGTATCGTGGTATGATACCGTGGGCGCTGGTCGGTCTATTGGGACGCGCGACGAGCACGGACGATCAATGGTTGATTGCGATTGGTTCGGTAGAAGCATGACACTTCAAGACACCCTAGGACTTCATCTGCAAAGGGGTCTCAATACCTGGTACCATTAACAGGTGGTGAATAACTTTTGTGGCGGCATACCCTGGTATCATGTAAAAATGGACCGAAGAGAAGTGAGACAATGCTATTACGGGGTCCATAGTTAATAGGACCTATGGTATTCATAAAAACCTATATACATACGCATTTTTAATAACAATATTTGGTCGTATTTACTATGGTCCCCCGTAATATCAATATTTCTCTCTTTCATAGAATATGTATGGCGTGTCTGTCGAATCAGTACGATGACATGGCATTGCATTGTGTCTTATCTAACATGAAACCGTCCTTTCTACCCCGCTCCATCAGTACACTCAGTGTCCGTCCTGATTCCTTATCCTCCAGAGATCACACATATATATATATATACTTTGTGGTCACAGACTGTGAGACAGGAAGAGGTCAAAAAAACAAAAAGTGTCTTCTTTGTTTACTGCACAACGATGCACGTACAGTAGTAGTATCTGTGCTGTGGCGTAGTTTTGTGGCCACAGAGCTTGTATCTCTCTAGGACTGAAGAATCGGCAAGGACGCCGGCCGTGCTGGATGTCGACGGGTATAATATTAATAGTGTGAACGGTGTAATGTGAAGAACACGGGCACAATAT
>JASSKH010000028.1:2807836-2851579 GCA_031763025.1 Macrocystis pyrifera | reverse complement strand
CCCCCCCCCCCCCCCCCCCCCCCCCCCCCCCCCCCCCCCCCCCCCCCCCCCCCCCCCCCCCCCCCCACCCACACACACACACCCGTTTTCTTACTAGAATGCAGCTCACCCTTCATGCGACTCGCCCAACACCTCACGGCGCTTCGCGCTTGGTGTAAGCAATGTATATCTGCCTGGTCGATGAAAACCCGACGTGCTCCGTCCCGGCATTGTAGGGATGCGAGGGTCTATGGTCATACGACTACGGCCATGCATGATAGTGAGTAAACCCCCGGCACCTTGAGGCGACTCGCCCAACACCTAACGTTTCGCTTCCGCTTGGTAATGTCTGCCTGTTCGGTGAAAGCTCGACGTGCTCCATCCTGGCATTGTAGGGATGCGATAGTCTAGGGTCATACGACCACGGCCATGCATGACATGTGTCCCGCACGCGCATGCCGCTTCGTTTTTTTTCGCGGCGGCGTAGCAGGGATGCATGTTGAGTGTGACGATGTAGTATAGCACCGTAGTAGTTTGGTAATGTAGTACACACTGGGATGGTGGGATGGTGGGATAACGTGATACTTAGCTCCCCCCCTCCATGATGCCGAGTACACCCCTTCCCCTTTGTATATTTTGTATAGGTTGGGTTGGCGTCGGTTGGCGCTGACGGTGCAGAACATGCCGCCAATACTTGAGCTAGACAAACAGGTACCTTTTTTTTCTGGCGGTCGCTCGCAGCTGGTGGTCGAGGTGGATCATTCGTCCGGGGTGGAGAACCTTTACTCTGTCCAAGGCGGATGATCGTATCACGTAGTGGTTATGGTGGGGCACACAAGAGGCAGTTACATGACGCTCCCATTGCTGTCTCTGGAAGTGGCCACACCGGAATTAGATCAACTCATTGAAGGTCGTCATCCATATGCAAGTCCGCCTCACTAGCGGTTCTTGGTAGGATGCAGCTCACCCTTCATGCGACCTGCCTAACACCTCACGGCACTTGGCGCTTGGTGTAAGCAATGTCTGCCTGGTCGGTGAAAACCCGACGTGCTCCGTCCCGGCATTGTAGGGATGCGAGGGTCTATGGTCGTACGACTACGGCCATGCATGATACCTGGTATCGTGTACCCCGTACCCCCCGTCTCGAAAGGGAGGCGTTTTCAATGGTCAAATGACGTAGGCAAGCAACAAATGAGTACCCCCCCCCCCCTATGGAATAACCGTAATGAGCGCCCACATGTGAGGTGTCTCTATTAGGAGTAGTAACGGTGCTCCGTCTCGAAAGGGATGCGTGGTCAATGGTGAAATGACTATTACGGGGGTACATAGTTAATAGGACCTATGGTATACATAAAAACCTATATATTTACCTATTTTTACTATCAAAATTTGGTCCCGTTAACTATGGACCCCCGAAATAAGACAAGCAACAAATGGGTATGCCCCCCCCCCTCCCCCCCCCCTCACCCTACGGGGGTTGCCCGGCTGGAAGCTTGGGTATTTTTCAGGCGCCTGCCTCGTATCGCGTGCGTCGTTGTTTCGCGTGCAAAGGGGAAAAACTAAGGAGGGTTATACCTGTATAGGGCTGTCTTTTGGACTGCTGCCAAAAGTGCGCTGCTGCTTGTCTTGCGTTTTGCGAGTTCACATGACGAGGTGGGAAAGGCTTGGCGGTGGTCGCGGAAAGGCCTTCCATGACGGCGGCGTGGGTGGTTGGTGCATATATGTGCAACCACTCTGTTTCGAAATATGTTCATGTCTAAGCCATACACTCGTTATATTTCCGGACTGTGGTATCTCCGCTCCGTGGCGGGGGGCCGCGGTCGGCTTTGTTCCTTTCTCTGCCGGATACTCTGCTCATACTTTTGTGTGTCGTGGTCGGATAGTGCCTTTTCCCTCCAACATCCATCCCCCTCCTCACCTGGCTCCGTTTCGTGGGTATGATGTGGGCGGTACCGCTTTAGTCGGTAATGAAAGCCCCCTTTGTAGCAGTCTGATGCGAGCACTCAACGGGGATAGTATTGCCAGCCAGAGAGTGGTATCATGCCTGACATGTGTTCTACTATGTTTTGTTTTTTTTTTTTTTCGTAAGCGTGCGTTTTTTTTTTTTTTTTTTTTCCCCGAGAAATTGGAGATGGCGATGTCCGACTCCTGCCCACACATGCTTGAGAGAGGTGTAATCGAGCCCAATGTATGTTTGCGCCAGTTCAAGTTCACACGAAATGTTGTTCCGCTCTGGACGGCAATGTAAGGACCGTTGGGGTATGAGTATGCCGTAAAGACCGTTGAGTTCAGTTCGCACGGGGCGGCGGTTTTTCTGCGGTCGTTTTTGTCTCGACGAACGGTCATTACAAGGGTGCTTGGAATTGAGCATCCCTATTTCGGAACGGCTCTCGACCCAACTCACTTTCCCCCCCGAAAAATACCCTTTGTTCATTCATTTTGGCAACTTTCCCGGTCTGGACGAAAAAAAATGAGCGCCAAGAAACGGTCAGATAGCCCTGTGCGAATTTGGACGCCTTTTTGGGATATATAATACGAAGATGACACGGTCCTTACATTTCGGGCCAGAGTGGTGGTGGTGGTTGAGAAAGCACCGGTACTCGCGCAGCGTGTTTATTTTTTTTCAAGGCCGTTGCTGTCCCCTTCTCCTTCCCCCTCCCCCGGTCTGAACTCCAAAGCACCGCCTGCCTCCCTCCGAACAACGCTTACTCCCTCCAAACACCGGCCGCTCCGGTTTTTTTATCAGGGCTCGGACGGCTCTAAGGGGGAAGGCTCGGGAGAGGAGACGGAATCGGACGCCGAGACTGCCCGGCGCGGGAAAACGGAAAGGGGGTGAGTGGCTCGCGTGATCTGATTTGTCTGGTTGGTTTGGTGTTGGTGTGTCGTTGTGACGGTGTTGGTTGGGTGTTCTGATCGGTCTAGTTTTTGAGGACGATGTTGCTCGGGCGATTCTTGATTGGTTGACTTCGGGAACGTTGTTGGTCGGGTGATTTGATTGGTCTAGTTTGGGGACGATGTTAGTCGGATGATTCGATTGGTCTAGTTTGGAGACAGCGCGGTCTGATTGGTGTGGTTTAGTATTGGTCGGGTGATCTGGTTGGTCTAAAGTGGGTTGGGGACGGTGGTGGTCGTTGCCGGTGGTCGTTGGTAGGTGAACTTGGCTTGGCTGTGGCGTGCGCGGGAGAAGGGCCCTTGTATCGTAGATCTTGAGAAAAAGTTGGCAAGGTACGAGGTGCTTTCGTCTTCCGGGCGGTCGAAATACTTTATTGGCGTGTTCGTTGTTTCGTCTTTTGTTGGTGTTGGTGTTGGTGTTTGGTGATGTTGTTGTTGTTGTTGTTGTTGTTGCTGCTGATGCTGTTGTTGCTTTGCCGTTTCCGCTGCTGTTATTGCTGTGCTCGTTGTCGTCGTTGCTGTTCTTTATGGTGGTGATGGTGTTGTTGGTAGTGGTGCTGGTGCTGGTGCTGTGGTCGGCGATGTTGTGTTTGATGTTTTTCTTAGACCCCCCCCCCTATATTATGTATCCGGTATATATAGGTTAGGCTGGCGTCGGTTGGCGACGACACTGTAAGACACGCCTCTCACTGCGTGAGCTAGACAAATCAGGGTACTGTTTTTTTTGTTTTTTTTTTTGTGGCGGTCACTACCGCTGGCGATGGAGTTAGATCATTAATGTGCGGGGAGAACCTTATCTCCTCACAACGGGCATGATCGTATGACGTGGTGTGTATATGGTAAGGCACCTGCGAAGCAGTCACATAGTAAAGCCATTGCTGTCTGTGGGAGTGGCCACACCAGGAATTTCAATCAATTCATTGACGTTGTCATCCATCTGCATAAAGTCCGCCTCAAAAGCAGTTCTCAATAGGATGCAGCTCACTCTTCATGCGACTCGCCCAACACCTTACGGCGCTTCGCGCTTGGTGCAAGCAATGCCTGTCTGGTCGGTGAAAACCCGATGTGCTCCGTCCCGGCTTTGTAGGGATGCGAGGGTCTATGGTCATACGACTACGGCCATATATGATAATGAGTACACCCCTCCCCCCTCCCCTGGAGTCATCAGAAGGCCCTCTTCTCCTCCCGGGATGGTGTGCTTCCACAGCGGAGCGCCGCGCTTTCTCAATCTAGTCGTTGCAGCACCGCGTCCACCCTCCCCCCACCTCCCGCCCACCCAACATGTCCCACGCCTTTCAACCCCGCCCCTTACCGCCTGCTTCCTCGAAACCCCTCCTGGATCTCCCCCAGAACACTGCCGCTGGTAAGGAAGCGATAAAGAAGGAGCTGGAGGAAGAGTACGACGAGGAGGAGGACGGGGAAGAGGACGGGACGGAGGACTCGGAGGCGGACGTCTGCCTCGTGTGCGGGCTGGACGGTGACCCCGACAAACTGCTGCGCTGCTCCAAGTGCTCTGGTGACGGGCGGGGCATGGGGCTGTACCACATGGACTGCCTCAGAGTCAAGCTGGAGTCGAAGCCCGTTGGAGATGTGAGCGGCCGCGGGTTCTGTGTTTTGTAGTTACCAGGGGGTACTCGCGTAAGACGAGTGGTACTCGTGCGTAGAAAAATTGTTTTCTGTACCGGCTGTGCGTAGTCATTGACCTTATTCCTGGTGATTTACGGAGTTATGTATCAGTGCCTGGTACCAGTCGCTATGTGCTATTACGTACCGGTATGTATGTACAGTTGGTTACAACTCTGGACCGCCCTTGTTTACCTATCAGCAGCTAAGGGTTTTTACACTTCCGTCAAAGTGGTGCACTGTTAAGGCTATACTCGTAAAGACATTTTATCTGTCCTGTCTGTCCTGAAGTTACTGATGCTGTGGACTATTAATAGCTTATCAGGGTATCGTACAGTAGACTATCAATAGTTTTGTTCATCTGTAGTTACTTACTGCGGTTCAACTGCTGTGGTTAATTACCAGATAGCCTTTGCAAAGCTGGTTTAGCCGTGTAGTGCCCCAGGCGTGTGCCAGGTATTTGCTCTACTATTAATAGTCTACTTTTTGTACGCAGTCTAGCTGTCTACAGCAATAGTTGGGTGCAGGCAGTCGCTGGGTCTGGTGCCCGCGGTTCACGTCTGATCTGCGTTTCTCGTGAGTTATCCCGTTTTTCTATAATATTATTATTATTATTGTTATTATTATTATTGTGAGTTGCGTTGGGTGGGATGGGGTGGGTTGAGATGACTTGACCCGTATCAACCCATATAACCGTACGAGATAAAAGTACCAAACATGTTACGCTTTATCCGTAGGGTTTTTCAGGCTGTTTTTTGTTTTATGCTTTCGTGTACATTGTTTTACTAATCACGAGAGGACGTCGACCCAGCCCGTTGGACTGGGCTTGGCTTTTAGCTTGGCTGGACGGGTTTCATGATCAATGCCATAGTATCGATTCCGCGGGTGTAGGTAGTGTGTGGGAGATCGGACACCGCTGTAGGTTTCGGCGTCAGGGCGCAAAATTACACGTGCACGGGTGGCATGGCGCATCAGATGAAAAAAAGACATTTAGACGAAAAGGGCGTATCATATCGCCGTTCGTCGCCAACCCAAGGCGCCTTTCGTAACTGTGTGACCTTGTATTTGGAGGATACATGCCGTCCGTCGACATGATGGAACGATCCCGATCTGTCGGAGACTCGGACACAGTACTTCAGTAGTATTAGTGCATGGACCGAAACCACGTCAACCCGGCAGTAAAGAGAGCTGCGCAAATTGTTCTCCCTGCTCCCTCTCCTCCTTCTCCAACGATCTCACCCCCCCCCGCCCCTTCCCCCCCCTTCTTCCTCCCTGCCCCCCTCACCTCGCCACCGCCTCTTGAACGAATGAAAACCTCTCCGTGGCAAAAAAAAACTTTGAAAAAAACTACAGTGGCTGTGCCCTCGGTGCGTCAACAAGAGGCTTAACGGAGGCAGATCGCCAGCACACAAGAAGAAAAAAAAGAAGAGACCCTCGGGGGGAGGGGGCGACAGGAGCCCGGCCTCCTCCCCCTCCTCCAAGAAAAGGAAGCTCTTCTCGGAAGGCGGAAGCGGAGGCGGTAACGCGGCGGGGGGCGGGGCGGAGGCGAAGAAACCTAAGAGGGTCTGGACGGACAGCCAGGAGGCGCTGCTGGTGAAGGCGGTGGCGAAGGTGGGCGCCGGAAAGTGGAAGGAGATGGTGAACACGTTCGATTTCGAGGGGAAGGAATCGAAGGTACTTAAAGACAAATGGAGGACCATGTCCAGGAGGATGGGTCCGAAGTGACGGGCCGGGTCGGATCCGAGGCGGACCCGGGACGGGCCGGGTCGGGGTCGTTGGAAATGAGTTGTTGAAGAGAAGGTGGGAGGGGGGGGGTGGGGTAGGGTAGGGAGGGGGGAGGCATTGGGGTATGGGAGGGGGGGCGTAGGGGGAGAAGAGGAAGAGAATGAAGGATGTTTTGCGTGCGTACGTGCCGCAGCCGCTAGTTGAACCGCCGGCAACGTGTTGGAGGGAGGGGGAGGTGTACTCATGTCATGCATGGCCGTAGTATTATGACCATAGACCCTCGCATCCCTACAATGCCGGGACGGAGCATGATGGGGCGGGGGGAGGATATTATGTTTGGTTTTTCGTTGATGGTACTGGGGCTGCGTCGCTACGGCGGCGTGATAGAGGTTCGACTAGGACGTTGCGTACCGTGTCCTCCTCGCTGTCCCTGGTGCCGAACCTAGGTGGGATACGAATAAATGGGTTTGTTAGGAGTTGCCCAGGCGTTTACGTATAAACATGTGCGTGCGCGGGTGGGCGGGGGTGCAAACTGATTCAGCAAAGCTCCGAAAACGGAAAAGTAGGTTTTCACGTCAGACGCCCTCTGTTTTCGTTTAGCCAGACGATAACAAAATTGTGCAAGCCGCGTTTTACTGTGTGACTGGGTCTCTCAAGAAAACACGAGGTACAACAGCGACTTTCGACTTACGCTTGCTTTTTCGGATCCTGGCGAAGAGTATCAGTGGAGAGCGGCGTTGCAACAAAAAGCCTGCGATGTGCTTCGATACACAACTCCGGTGTCGAGGGTTATCGGCGTTTGGGGAAATCAGGCTCGGTGTCGCGGCGGATGTTGAGTTGAAATATGACTATTCCTCGTGGTATTTTGGTGGCGAGTGTCGGCGCTGGAGAGAAACTAAGGAGGGAGCTGATTGCAGTGAAAATCGTCTGAACAGACCGATGGGGAGGTGATGGAACGGTGTATGCGGGCATCGATCTTCAACCCGCTTTTGAGTGCCCGGCTCTCGCTCGTTTGGGTTACTGCGGGAACAGCGGTCATGGTTGTCTTGTGACAACGAAGGCGTCCTGTCGTTTTGCTTGCTGGCGGCTTTGTGGGTGCGGGGGGAACGTCGCGTCGCACCCATTTTGTTCCGCTGCGGCTTGGTGTCTGCGCGTTTTCCGCTCACGGGTGACGTGTACTGCTGCGGCTGCGGCGGCTGCTGCTGGTGGTGTGCTGCTGCTACTGCGGCGGATGTTGCTGTTGCTGCGGCTGCTGCTGCTGCTTGTGGTGGTGGCGGTGGTGTGGTGTTGCTGCTGTTGCGGCCGTCGCTGCTGTAGCTCTTAGGCTGTAGTAGTATTGCTCCGAGTTCATCTACTGAATGCTGTGTGCAAAACAAAACAAAACAAAAAAAGAGTTTTTGGTGTAGGGCGAGGGAGGGAGGAAGGGAGGGGAGGGCAGAGGTGGGTTGAAGACTATACTCGTATAAAATACGCGGCCAAAAGTGATCTCGTTGTTTCCAACCTCTGGCCGACATCGGGCACCGGGCAGAAAGCGGGTGGGTGGGCGACCAGGCGGGCGTTTGTTTCACTCCTTGGCCACCGTGGCGGTCAAATATGCATCATGGAGGCCTACAGTACCTACCCACCCTATCTTTTTGGGCGCGTCAAGGACCTTTTTGGCCGCATTGTACCAGGTACCTGTGTTGAGTGTGGCGGAGCGGTCAGTCAAAAAGGGGTCAAAGCGCGGTCTAAAAAAAATAGTAGTTGGTGCTTGCCCTCGTTTCGGCAACACACGAAAGAAGAAAAAGAAGTGCGCATCAACCCTCAATCGCGCATCATCCATACGGTACACGTTGCTGTTGACTTCCCGTCGTACGTAGTTTTATAGCAACGTGTTGTAGCATGGCAGTACTCACGTGGGCGAAGGTGTAGCAGGCATTTTTTTTTCTCTTTCAATCACAGAGGAGAAAGAAGTGGCTTGCGGTTTTTTTGGAATGCGACGGAAGAGCATCGGCCATAAGAACTTCAAAAAGAGTCACGTGCGTGTGGTGGGATAGCCAAGCATGCAGTACGAATCACTACCCAACCACGGCGGCTGCGGCGGCAGTCCCATCATGATGGCTACCACTACTCGCGCCGCGCACGAGTGCGCTATTATTTATGCACATAGGTGCTCTTATGCCGAAGCCGTCTCGCGCTTGTCGCGATCTTTCTGTAGGCCGACACCGCTGCGCGTTATCTCGCGCCCCCTCCGGAGTTTCCGCCTGATAAGTTTCGAGTGACGGAGAATCCCGCCGCGACACGCGATTCCACCGACACTACCACCGCCATCAGAGGAGAGCGTCGCAAAAGGGGGTACATAATCCTTACCAGTATAGTAGTGGTCCCTCTATAGTGCCGCTATGCGCCGGCCAACAATACAGGCACTATATAGCGGCAACCGGCACTACTCCTGCTGCACACTGCCATGCTGGTTTACTCCCATCTGTGCTACGCGATTTTACAGGCACTAAAGCGAGCAACTGGCACTATAGAGGGACCACTACTGTACTGCTCTCGCCCCCGCCGTCGTTGAACCTCGCCACTCCGGCCGCCTCCTGACTGCTATTATTTTCAGCAGCATGGCAGCGCCTACCGCCCGCTAACAGGCCAAGCTCGGCACCGTCATCACCATCATGATCACTGCAAAGCGTAGTATTAATAATAACAGGTGGTGGTGACGTCGATTATTCAGTCAATTATGACGTTGTGGAAGGGTGCGCGGTGGTGCCCGCGAGCGGCTTCGGGTCTCCGTTCGCGGCGAGCTCTCCCGCTTGCCCCAGCACCAAGACGAAGGAGAAGCGAAGGGGTTTACCGGCCTAGGGCCGTAGGGACTGGCCGGTCGCCCCAGTCCGAGAAATCCGAGGCGGCGTCGCGGTACACGGTGAATGCGGTCGAGGGAGGAAAACCGCCAGCGTCATGAATGCGGACAGCAGCAGGAGCCCCTTGCTCTCGCTAAAGCCGTCGCTTGGTTGGAGGAGAGGTCGACTCGGAAGTGTCGCTACGAGGCGCCTACGAGGCCGACGACCGCCACCCAGGCGGCGGCGGCGGCAAGGAGGTAGAGCGGCACGCGGACCAGCCCCTCGGCAACGGCGAGGTGGGGGCTCGCAGAGGGAGCCGCGCAGCAGCGCAACATGAGCCACGCGAACAGCCTACTACTGTACCACCATCATCACTATGTCACTATTACGGAGGACAATAGTAAATAGCACCTACGGTACACACAAAAACCTATATGTTTCCCTATTTTTATCAACAATATTTGGTCCCATTTACTATGGTCCCCCGTAATATGATAATAGCGTCGTAATGGCGGTAGTGGTGAGAGGCCTGTTGCGGTGATGACGTGGTCCTGCTTCTACCGCTACTGCTACTACAGCAGTGTCCGGCGTGTTTCTTCGACCGATGGTGTGAAGAGTAGGGGCTGTCGTGTGGATTCTTGCTGGTGTGGGGGTGTGTACTCATTATCATGCATGGCCGTAGTCGTATGACCATAGACCCTCGCATCCCTACAATGCCGGGACGGAGCACGTCGGTTTTTTTCACCAACCAGGGAGACATTGCTTGCACCACAAGCGCGAAGCGTAACGTGAGGTGTTGGGCGAGTCGCATGAAGGGTGAGCTGTACCCTACTAAGAACCGCTTTTGAGGCGGATTTTCTTGCCTATGGATGATAGCGTCAATTCATTGATTTGTTTTCTGGTGTAGCCACTTCCAGAGACAGCAGTGGGTTTTGCTATATTGCTGGGGGGGGGGGGGGGGGGGGACGGCTGTAATGACGATGGTGGTGGTGTGGCGCGAAAAAATAAAGTTGATGGTGTTGCACTGCACCACTTGTCGCTCACTATCATTGCGTTCCCTCTTACCTCTTAACACTGCAGTCCCGTTTTGGCGACAAGCTACTTGAAATTTGAATTGTCCCAAAACCGGACTGCAGTTTGCCCTTAAATAGATACAACCCATATTCGCTGCGTGCACAAACCGCCAGCAGGCATGAGGAGCAGCAGAAATAGGGAAAAAAAAAAAAAAAAACATGTGGAGGAAATTTTTTTAAGTCTGCTTGTCAACGACGTAAAAAAAAACTGTACGCCGATCAAACACGACGAAGACACAGAGAGCAAGATAGAGACGAGAGAGAGAAGACGCCTCCCCGAGGCACATGCGTTTCGTGAATACCAACTAATTCGCCCCCCCCCACGCTCGAAGACCCCCCCACCACTACAACCGCAAACTATAAAGTATGCGCCGCAACCTGCGCGGTCCCGGTAAAAACTTTTATCGTGGGAGGGGAGGGGGGATTCCAGGTTATCCGCGACCCATACCTGGTATTTACTAAAGGGCACCTTACATGGTGCCTACGAACAACTACTGTACCTTGCCACCCGACTCGCTTCGTTACCAACGACTATTACCTACCTTGGATGGGGTGGGACGGCATCATCAGACCCCCCAATAAGGAACGACACAAAACCAACCCCTTAACGCCGATATGGCTGCTACTTACTACTGTCAAGAATTTCTGGGTCGCTATTCTCTATAAATCCTGACGGGCGTCTGTCCGTCCGTCCGTCCTAGACAAAAACAAACCACAGCAAGAAGGACAGTACTTTTATCACCAGAATAAACTTCACGGACGACACCCAACCGATGCTGCCGCAGCGGGAACAAACCCTATCCACTCCTCTCGGGGAAAAGAGGTCGCGTGCACCAACAACATCGTCGCAATCAGCGGGACAAACAAGCACTCGAACACCGCATCCATCGGCGCTTTTACAGCTCTAGCAGTAGCTATCAACACCAATAAGCTTACCAGCTAACAACGTGGAAAGGTACAACAGTGTAAGGGCAGATCGGGAAGTAGGTCCACTACAAAATGTGAAACGTTATCATAGCGCTTTTTACTGCTGCAGACAAGTACCCCACACCAATGCTAGGTGGGTTCTAAGGGGGCGTAGTGACACGTCTGCTGTAACATAAGCGGCGTGTCCACCAAGGCAAGCAAGCGAAAAAAAAAAAAAAAAATCATCACGCAACCACGCCTTCCCGGAAAAGAAAAGAGTGGGCGACGCCGGACAGAGCCTTGTCGATACCCGAAAGAGAAAAATACAGCTGTCGCCTACTGATTACCGTGGCAGATACGCCCTGCTGTAGTTTCGGCGGCGTTGGGTTGATTACCAGGAAGACGTCGGAGTCAAAAAGCCAGTGCAGTGGAGAAGTGCGTATCGCCAAAAAATTAAGTTACTTACGCGGTTGCTGCGCGACGCCCCGCTGTCCCTCTCAGCGCGCATCGCATGTTTGCGAATGCGTTCCCTTACCGACTTATCAATCTTGCCCTCGAACACTTCACTCCCATATTACTCACAGCAAAATAGCACGCCACATTTCAGAAGTGCGAAAAAAAGAAAGAGGGGGGTGTTCATTCATACACACATCGAGACCGGACCGCAGAAAGCAGTCCATGCATATGCTGCGTGGGAGAGCCAAAAGAATGCGTTGCACGCCGTGCGCATGTATGTATAAACCACAGCCCTGCAAACGCCACCAACCAACGCCACGATTGAAGCCTACCGTACCTAGCGTGGGTCAAACCTCCATAGTTCCATTATGCCCAATAACACCACAACCTTTTTTTAAACCGGATAAAAAATAGTACAAAACAAAAAACAACAGCACCGAAAACGCGTACGAATACAAGAAAAAATAAAAAGGGAGAACAGAAAAAAAAAAAACGCGCTACATCGTACGTAATGCTTGTAACCCCGACGATGAAACGCAGGCACCATATTTTACTTTTTTTGTTTATTTTAGATTTGACAAACAAAAAACGTACAGAAAGAACAAGCGCGTGCCATCGCTCCCACAGTCTAGCCTGCCTACAAAAAGAAGGCAACAGCAGACAAGTAAAACAAGCAAACGCGACTATACACCACAGCAGGACACTAAAAAAAAACCCGGGAGAGCAAAAAATAGGTATGGTATATGATACACAGGATGTGAAAAAAAAACTCAAAACGTAATAGGAGGGGAAACAAAAGTGGGAAATGCCTCCTCCCGCAGAAACTCGTCCAGCGAGGTCGGCAAATCGGCCACATCGGTCCATTGCACACCCCCCTCCCCCTCCCCCTCCTCCCCCTTCCTCTGACCCAGGAGATCCCTGCTGCTTCGCCCCGAAGTCGACGGACTGGGCCGGCCTCGGGCTGGCAACCTCCATCTCGTCCGCGCTGACACCGCTCACCCTCCCCGCCCGCAAATCACGCGACCCCTGGTTGTGCGACGCGCTCAGACCTTGCTCTTGGCTCTCCACGTTGCTCTTCGCAGACAGGGCGCAGAACAGCTCTTTCAAGAACTCTTCCACGAACACGTACGTCTCGAAGAAGTGAGCTTCCTGCCGTCTCTGCTGCTCCCGTTGGAAGCTCTCGGCGACCCCCGTCCCCTCCCCCGCCCTTGCCCGCGTCCCCGACCCCCTCCCCGCCCGTACGGCCTCCGAAGCAACTCCTTGCCGCCTCGATTTGGCCAACTCTTCCCGCATCCCGCGGCTGCTGGTGCCTCGTCTCACTCCTATGCCAATGACCTCCACCTCGTCCTCCTCCTCCCCTTCCTCCGGGTCTGCGCACTCGCCCGCGGGCATCCCGAGAGACGCGCGGGCTTGCGCGAGAAGACGCTTGGCGTTGGGCAGGGACGAGATTCGCGCCTGAGCGGAGGCCCACAGCTTCTCCAAAATCCGACGCATGCTTTTCATGATGAACACGGATGGATGCATGACGGAAGGGGACGTGCGCGGAGTGGCGCCGGGGAGACGGGGGTCGGGGAGGGGGCGAGGGCGGGGGGGGGGGGGGGGGGGGGGGCTTACTCATTTGTTGCTTGCCTTAGTCACTTGGTCATTTGACCATCTACCACGCATCCCTTGGGGCGAGACGGGGGGGGTGTACTCATTATCAGGGCCGGGGGGGGAAGTTAAGAGACGCAAACAAAAAAAAAAAACTACTCATGTCGAGTAGGAGGATTCGGGACGAGAACAAAAACAAAAACAAAAACAAAAACTTATGTGTAGAGTAGGGGCGAGCGTGTACTCGTGTCATGCATGGCCGTACTCGTATGGCCATAGACCCTCAGCGGGGGGGGGGGACGACGACGACGACGACTAGGCTAGGGATGAAAACGAAAAACCCACCATACTCGACTGAATAATCGAAAGCCTTGCCGCCCCCCTATCGGCGACAATGACACGCCCTGCAAGGGATGGGTGGACACGATGGCGGTGACGGGCGGCTGGGGGGGGTCTCCATCGAAGGGGCCCGCCTAAAAAGCTCGTTCCTCACACGTTCGAACTACAGTCCGTACAGAAGTAGAGGTATGGTAGGGTGTATGTGGCGCGCGCACAAGGAAGTCCGCCACCAACAACGACGGTAAGACCCACACGACGCCTGTCTTGCGAACAGGTGCGAACAGGGGAAGAGCAAGGTCTCGCGAACAAAGAAAAATGGTGAGACAAAACCACCTCCGCCACCCCCCCCCCTTTCCGTGTCACCTGTCCCGCCAACAGGGACGGATGTCACACAGATCGCGGCCAAAACAAAACCACCCCTCCCCCGTCCTGCGTCCTAACAAAGGTGGTACAAACCCCTGCGAAACAAAACCAACACCTCCTCACCAACCCAACCAAACCGCTTTACTCTTCACACACCTGCGGAAAGGCGCGTCTCGGGTGCCGTCGAAGAGCAGAACCAGCAGTAGCCGCCGCACCGGCGACACCTCGGTCGCTGTCGCCGCTAGGCACAGGCTGCTCAGCACCCCCGTCACGGCCACGTTCTCCTCCAAAGTACGCTCGAACACCGCCTGTCGGGGAGGGGGAGGGGGGGGGGTACTCATTTATTGCTTGCCGTAGTCATTCGGCTATTGACCACAAATCCCTTTCGAGACCCCGGCGCGACGTTCCTATTCCTAACAAAGACACCTCCAACATTTGGGCGTTCAGTACGTACAGGCAGGGGGGAAATAGAATTAGAAGAAATTTCCAAGATTTTTTTGAAGGAAATAAGAGGAAAATCGGACGGACTTCAAAAGAAAATAGCGGACTAGAAAACGGGGAGAACACGCGGAGCCGTGGCCCAGGCACACAGTATAGTCCGACGTCAGTTACCACACCGATAAATAAGCAGTCTGCTTGACGCGTGTTTCGCTTTTCGATTTGTTTGGTGTGGCCACGCTGCTGCTTACTCGTGGTTTGATACCACGTGAAGGTCGACAGGCGAGAGGCACCTGCGGGCACCGCACGGGAACCGGCGAGAGACAACTAATAAAACAAGAAACGAACAAAAGAACACCATCATACGAGGCACCAACCGGTCTCCGCGAGTACCACTACTCGGGTCATGTCAATACTAACAGTTGGTACAGAGTCAACCTCCCCCGCTCCACTCACCCCACTATCACTACCGCTGCCTGTTTCAACTCGACCTTCTGTTTCACAAAATAAAACGATCACCCCGTTCATTCAGACAGCGGCAGAGATCTCCTCACCTCGAGGCAATTAAAAAGACCGTGAATGAAGGACCCTTTCACATCGGCGGCAAATGCGAGCGTCTTCCCGTGCTCCCGCACGAACGTCGCCGCATCGAATTCCCCCCCCCCCTCCCGCGACCGGCTCCTTCACCGCCAAGTCCCCGTTCCCCGCTGTCACCGCGGCCGGCGCCGCCTCCTTCCCCTTCGTAGCGCTAGCAGCACCACCGCCGCCGCCGCCACCGCTGACACCGTGTCCGCTTCCATCAACAGTCGAGCCCCCGGTCTCCCCTCCCCTTTCCCCCTCCCTCGGCTAAGCGCTAGCCGAGACGGCCCTTGCTCCTTCGCCCCTCCCCTCCCTCCTCCTCCCCGTACTCCCCCGTCTCTCGCCCCTCTTCCTCTCCCACGTTGCAGGTCCTAGCCCTCTCCATCAGCTGCTGTATCTGCCGCTGATGCGCTTCGACGAGGTAACCCTCGAGGCCACCGTGGGCGGCCGAGAAGCGGCGGAAGGTGGGGTGAATCGGGGACCCGCTGAAGGCAGACCCGAACGAGCCGACCATCGCGCGCGACACCCTGAGCCCCTCCAGCGCGCCGCTCGACGACGCGTCCAGCAGGGCCCGAACGCCCTCCCCAGGGCCTTCCGTCTTGAGGTGTGCGCCGCGGTCGGACGATGATGGCGCGCCACCCCTGTCCCCGCTCTCGCTTCCGCCTCTGTCCCCCCCCTCGCACTCTTGCCTTACGGCATCCCCATTCGCTTGCTCCGCCCTCAAGGCGGCGGCGGGCGGGGTCGAGAAGGCTAAATTTGCTGCCGCGTGGTTTGTAGCTGCCACCGCCGCCTGTTTCGACGCTGACTCCGGTGTAAGGGCGAGGTCGAGAAGAACCCGGTCGTCCCTCAGCTCCGCCAGAGCCGCCAAAAGCTCGAGGGTGGACACGCGCAGCGAAGGGCTCGACGACGCCAGCCGCCGCAGCAACACGTCTCGCAGGCACACATTGCTGCTGCTCATGCTCGTCAGCACGACCATCGACCCCGAGGTGGACGCCGCCGCCGTTCCGGCTCTGCTTCCGTGACAGGAGGTCGGAGCCCGTTCCCCGCCTGCGCTGCTGTTGCTGCCGGCGCCGGTAGAACTGCACCACGAGCCCTCCCTCCCCACCAGAAACGACGAAACAGTATCCAGGAGGGGGCCGAGCTGTCGTCGGCAACCACCGCCCTTCCCGACGTAGGCGGCGATGCCGGCGACCGCAACGCCGTACCCTTCCACCCCGGCCGAGAGCTCCGCGATCGTTCGAGCGGCGATCGCCTGGGCAAACCTAGCGCGGCTCTCCAAGGCGCTCGAAAGCGCCGGACCGATGGCATCCCCTAACAACAACTGCCGCACTTGAGACAAACGACTCAGCCACGCCCGCCCCTGCCTCCACTGCATTCCCCGCCGTGGATGCTTCTATGTCCAACGTCCTCTTGACACCGCTCGTACCTTCGCCTTGCTCTACCCCCTTCTTTCCGCTCTCACTACCGCCGCTACCACCGCTGCCGCCGCCGCGGGGGGGCGCCAACGAAGGGGGCCGAACGAACGCCTGTGTGTCCGCGGCGACAAGCCCTACCGCGTTGCAAAACCGAAGGTGCTGGAGAAAAAGCGACAGGGCTTCGGCGAAAGTCGCCTCGGCCCGCTCGGGCATCCGCTGCGCCACGAGCTTCGCCCCCGTCCCCTCCCCACCGCACAGGACCTCCTCCACTTTCCCCTGCTGTCGATCTGGGAACGCCGTCGCCACCTGGAGCTCCTCCAGAGTGTCGTAAAGGGCCAAATACCGAGAGGTCAGGGTGCGTGATAGCTGGGTGCAGAGACCCGTCCGGCCGGCCACATACTGCCCTATACGACTGTCCTTGACGCTCAACGCCACCAAGCAGGCCTCCCGAGCGTGCAGGCCAGCTCTACCCGGAATCTCCAGCAGCGGCAAGAGCCTATCGAACACGTCTAGGCGAAAATCAACAGCCGTCGTAGCGCCCCCCGCCCCCGCCCCCGCCCCCGCCGCCGCCGCTGCCGCCAACCCTCGGCGTTCATGGCTTCGCTCGCCCTCCTTTCCACTCTCTCGATCCACCCGCAAGAAATAATCGAGCAGAGCGCTCTCTTCTCGAAGCTTTCTCCAGATCGTGCCGAGCAGACGCGCGAGATTCGTCTGCACTCTCGCGCCCTTTTTCGTCCGCGGAGTCGTACCGGCGTTTCGTCGCTGGTCCCCGCCGCCGTCTGGTCCCTGATTCCCGCGCCCAGACAACGCGCCGCCGCCTTGTCTTTGGCTGTGGGAGCCCGCAGCGGCCACCAGCTTCGAGATAGGTTCGTGCACCGCTTGGGACGGTAGCAGGGGGTGTCCGACCTGGGTGCAGGCAGCGGCAGCAAAGCGGGCGACATTAAAGCGGGAAAACTAACAAGATCTAACGGCATCACCGTGTCGGTCTGAACGAGCAGCACGAGGGGGGTACGATACGTAGCAAAAGTGTGTGTGTGCGGAATATGTACAGATTGCGCGGGGAGTGCGAAAGAGCACGCCACCGCGATAAAAAGGCTCCCAATATTTGCTGCCATACTACTTGGAATTAGTGTCGGACACTGATTTCCAGTACGTAGCGCGAGGGTTGAGAAACGGTCGCCGCAGAGCCAGCTCGTCACCAACCTGTCCCAACAGCGACGCCATGGCCCCAAGCACAAGCGCCATCGTCCCGGGGGGTCGGTCGGCGGTGCCCAACTCACAGAGCAACTTCACTACCCGCTCTTCTAGCAAGAACTCCAGGCAGGGGGCAGCTAGAATATCGGGCCCGGCATTGAAGTCTGCGGGACCTCCCCCTCCGGCGGCACCACCACCACCACCACCGTCCACGCCTCCCCCATGGTTACCACCGCCACCTCGAGAGTTCTTCGCGCGCGAGTTTTGCCGCTCCTCCGCTCTGAGCAGCGCAAGCATGGAGTCGAGGTCTTCCGTTGCCCGGCTGTCGTTGAGAAGGTGAGCGGCGTGTTCGGGATCGACGTCTGCGGCGAGGCTCAGGTCGCCCAGCGTCTCCACAAGGCGCCGGTACCTGTTGAGGTTGGGATGTTCGGGTTGGCGTGAGTTCAACAACAACAAAAAACACGATGTGGCGGTGGGGCAGGCACTTGGGCGTCTACTTTTCGCAGGGCGTCTTTGCTTACGTTTTTTTCTTGCCGCAGAACCTTGCTGCAATACTCGTAAAAGCGGTAGGGTGAACGCCATTATATTTGCCTTTGGGAATACGCGGCGCGGCTTTGTGGCCTGGTTAGCAAGCGATCGTGAGCGCTTTTGGCTACGATATGACGTCGCGAAGGGGTGCTCGTGCAGAGACTGCGAGTTGCTGTAGTCCGGGCGAGCCATACCCGGTCATGCTATAAACGTAAAAGCGGAAGGGGTGGGTTCCACAACAGTAGAGCATAATGCCTATTCGAAGAAAAAAAATTACGCACACGGGTGTGCCTGGTATGACACACAGTGTGCGCCAACCATTTTCTCGCCTAAGCGGTAAAGCTACCCTCGGATTCCAGAGTTACCCAGGAGCATGTCATGTAAGCTAACACACTACGAACACATGTTGTCATGACTGGCTGTATGCCCGGACAACACACACCATACTGCTGCTGTTATGTCTCGATTGCTAACTATGAACGGTAACTAAGAAAAAATATCTAGTACGGGCAGCCGAACGTACTGTAGGCAAGCGGCAGTAGCAGTGCTTGACCGCGGGTGTAACCATAAACTAGCATAGACTAGCAGCAAACTGCGGACCAACGCCCAGATGGGTAGGGTGACTCCTGTACTGAGACAAGCTGGGGAGACTATTGAGAGGGTTCAACTCCTACACTACCTGAGTCGGGAGAGATAAAATCTAGACTCAGGTGCCTACATCCTCGCAGTAAGCCACATTTTATGACAAGTCCGACTAAGGTGGGAGAAACGAACCGGGTTCGAACCGGTACACGAAAGCTACTATTAATATAGACAAATAAGTGTGGACAGAGGTTTCCTCTCGCTCTCCTGGGCGCACGAAAAAAAAAAAAAAAAAGAGCAGCAAAGCGCGATATGAAGCAGTGAGCAAAGCGCCAGCCAGAGAGCAAATACGCTGCCAACATGTACCATGTGCAACAAATCAGCGAGTCGCTCCCAAAAGACGTGCATGCCCTGTCATTTCATGCAATATCATACAGAAGTTCGTACCAGTAAAAACAAAAAAAGAAATATGTGACCGCTTCAGCAGCGCGGAAGGGCGACATGACATAATAAGAACATAAAAACACACACCTGTCTGTCTGAGCGAAAGCCGCGGAGCATACTTATTTGCCCTCTATGGCGCCAGGTGCCTGGTATCATACCAGTTGATGATACGGGTAATACGTCAGAGTATCATACACAGGTACCTAGTACCAGGTATGGTATTACAGAGCACTTGCTGCGGAGACCGACGCCCGACGCCACGACCTGGGCTAGAAGCAGAACACCAAAAGCTGCCAAAAACTGCACGCTGCCGATCTGGTATTAATAGTTTTATGCCGGCGCGCAAGACGATTTTCGAACAAATCAACAGAATACGAGAGGCATGTACACCAAGCGCGCACCGCAGTACAGCAGTAGGGGGGGGGGGGGGGGACTTGCATGCTGTATACCACAACTGGCATGTGACCCTGGATCTGAGTTGCGAAAGGGAGGAAGCTGGAGAAGTCGGGCGAAGAATACGGTGATGGGATGGGGAAAAAAAGTGGCACCACGGGTATCATGATGATACCACCAGGTACTACTGGTGTACCAAGCCCATACAAGGTGCATTTTCGTATCTACCAGCAGGCGACGGCCTCGCATGGAACAGCCTGAAATTCTCTCCAACACAGCTATTCACTCACGTACCACGGACTTCATAAAATAACTACAGCAGTGCCAGGCATCGCAATCAAACGCTCCACCCCATCACCACTTCCCGCCGCCAGCACTCGCAGGCAAGAGCACACCCACATTAGAGGGAGAAACAAATGGAGAGACAAACACACGACGAAACTATTACAATTAAAAACACAAGGCAACCGAGCGGGACACATGACCAGAGATGCGGGGCAACAACAGCAGCAGGTGCGTGTATCTATATACTGTCTGCTGTACCTGGTACCCTCGTAACACTGAACAAAAGAAGCATTGCTGTGGCCCCAATGGTCGCGGCGTGTTGACGGTTCAAAGCTCGAGGGGTTGTGATCGTCAAGCCTTTATTTGTTCGAACCGTCCCGGGTATTTGGTGCGTACCGCCGGTCTGAAACTGCACCCGCAAACTCGAGCGCTCGCGAATATAATACGAGCCGTTTAAGCCTGATGCAGTAGACCGCCGTGCAGGAGTACAGTACTCAAGGCGGACACCTGCAAATCAGACGGAAAATGAACCGGGACTGTGCGGTATTGTAGGTCGGGACCCTTCCTCGCGGAGGGTATCACATAACACCAGTTGTTGGTTTTTACCTAGACTCGAACTCGACCCGCTGGCCTAGACCCCGCTGCGCACGTAGTATCTCGTATGCGTCGCTGTCGTCATCTTGCTCCTCGGGGTCGACGAAGAGGTCCTTGGTGGCCTTATCGACCGCCACTGCTGCGGCCGCCAGGGAACGCTGCACCATTCCAGTCGCCCAATTGATCTTTCCTTTTCCACTTGAACCGACCCATGACAGCGGCGACGAAAAGGAAGAGCGGCGACCAGCAGCCCCGCCACTTTTCACTTCATCCCCACCGCTTCCCCTACTCTTCATCCCCCCGAGGCTTATTCTCCTCCTCGGGCTCATCTTGAGCTACCGTTCCACAGCAGCAAGCGTGCTGTGGTTCGTGCTGTGGGTTTCACGCCCGCGCGCCGGAAATACCAAGGTCCCCGGACCCTCTGTAGAACACGCACTTTTTGTTGACGGAAACCCCCGTAACGGGAATTTCGAATTTCAAGGCAATTTCCGACGAAGCAGAATGGAAAATGGACAGGAGCCAGGCTGGCGGGAGCCCCACGTGATGATAACAACAGTGGACATGTGTGGAGCGCAAGAGAAATGCTAGAGTGAACCAGGATTCGCCCGAATACAACTATTGATATTCCCACGTGGTGAACCGTTGTCGAAAATGTTTTCCCTGTCGTGCGCGCAAAAGGTGACGAAAATGAAAGCCATAACGAGACGTGAACTCGAGACTTGGGAAAAGCGACGGCGGGAGCAAGCTGCGGAAGAAGCTAGGAAGCGAGTAGAGCAGAAGGGTAAGAGTGCACCGAGCTCAAAAAGGTTCCCGGTAGGCTATGGGGCTGATGGCAGAGTACCAGGCTACGTCGAAGCCTACCTTTTAGCGCTGCAGGCTTCGCCTCTTGGGAAGCCGGTGTTTTCGCCTGGACGGCGCCGCGTGCGGCCCGACTGCATGCGCTTGCCGTCACCGAGTCCTGAACGCCGACAATTCGTCCAAGGTGCCCCGCCAGCATCCATCGCAAGGGAGAAGGCGAAGAAAAAAGCTTGCACGTCAGGATCAAGGAGTTTGCGCGCGCGACCGGCGAGCTCGAGCGGGTGTTGCTCGACGACGACTAAGAACCCGCAGAAAAAGACTTGTTGGGCGGAGCGGTCATCCTTGAGTGCTCAAACTCGATCTTTTACCGATCCTCACGGCGGCGCCAGTAGTAGCGACAGTCTCGTGCGCCCGGCGACGGCACCGGCCTCACGTCTTTCGACAGCCCGCTGCGCACCCCCGGTAAAAACACGGCGACATTGTCCCGGGGGTGGCCAGCGCCGCAGCCTCTCTACTTCATTCAACGGGGAGGAGCAGCTGCTGAAAAAGATAGCGCGCCTCAGCGGCGTCCGTCAAGCCAGCGAGCATCCCACCGTGGCGACCCTCAAGCATGCGGTGGCCATCAGGGCGATTCAGGCTCAGCTACGAGAGTGCAGACGGGGTGATCGAGCAGCAGGGGTTGGTAGTGCTCATCAAGTGGTTTCGGGCGTGGTATCTAGTAGCCCCGAGCGGCAGGCGGGCAGCAATACCGGGATTAACACTCGGTGTAGCACGAAAAGGAGGGGACGACGGCGAGGGTTTGAGGTTTGGGACAATCGCGCACCCTTTATACCAGAAGCTAAGTCGCAGCCAGATAGAGTGTCCGGTCCAATAGCACCCCCCCCTCTCAAAGTATTGACTTGTGGCGACCCTGTTTTC
Source organism: Macrocystis pyrifera (assembly GCA_031763025.1). Lineage (NCBI taxonomy): Eukaryota > Phaeophyceae > Laminariales > Laminariaceae > Macrocystis > Macrocystis pyrifera. The sequence goes on along the minus strand of JASSKH010000028.1, from coordinate 2,829,646 downwards.
GGCATCTCTGAGGAGTGCCCCCGAAGATTCGCGTCAGCTTCGCGCTCCGCGTATGACCCGGGAGATCAAGAAGCTCCAACAGTCGAGGAGCAGCATCAAGAAGTCGTGACAGTTCGAGGCGGAAAAGAACCGAGTGGCGGCGTTTCAAGCGCTGGGGTTGAAACAACCGCTGCTGCTGCCGCCGCCGCCGCCGCTGCTCGGGAGGTAGAAGGTTGTTTTCGGCGACTTACGATTAGTGCTCTAATCGAGCTCAACTGCCTTCAACACCCTCCCAAGCCGGTCCGCGTTGTTCTGTCGGGCCTTGCCTGCCTTCTGGGCTGGCAGCGGAAAAGATCCCAGCGGAAGGCTCCACCACGTTCCCTTTTTAGCAACGCCTATGTCCTGCGAAACGTTATGGCCTCGGTCCGTCCCGAGCGTATAACCAGCCGTCGACTTTCAGCCGTGGCCAAGAGGCTGGACGTTCAGGAAGCAGCACCTGCAAGGGTGAAAGGAGCGAACGCTGCTGCTTCGGTGCTGCTGGATTGGCTCCAAGCTGTTGTTGCTTGCGCGCGTGCTCATGAAGTGCAGTAGCGTTAGCGAGGTGCTACGCGCTGGCGGGAGGGGGGGGGGGGTCGATTGTGCCGATCAGCTTATTGTTTCTACTTCTTCTACTACCAATAGTCTACTTCTGCTATCGTGAGTGAAGCCGCGGAATAAATTCATATTGGAGGGAAAAAATGGCTGCCCGGCAACAATGATTTACGCCAGGCTAGACCCTGGGGGCGGAAACTAAGGTGGGGCGGGGGGTCTTTGCTGGGTGGTTTAGGATCGTGGCGGGGGAAGGGGGGTGTTTATTTGTCGCCGATATCGAGTACTATCGGGATGCGGCAGGGACTTGGTGACACGTTCGCGGTATGTCCAGCGCAACGGGACTTCCAAGGCATACGGCAAGCTGCACAAGTGCACAAGGACGATGGCCCCTTCTGTGGGTAACGAGATTGACTGAGTTTGATAGGGATAGGAGCGATTGAATTCGTCTCCGGTGTCGGTCCTTGGGTGATCCGTATTATACAAGGTATATATTCGGGGAAGTGTGAGGTTCACCGAAACTGGGCGTTATGAGACTGCCAAGGCGCGCGCATACAGCAACTAACTAACTCTCAAAATGGCTGTTCCAGATGACAACGCAGCACGAGCGTGCTGGCTATATAGTGGAGAAGAAAACGACCGAGGAGAGTCGACGCTATGAGGCGAACACAAGATGTGCGACAGACCGGTGTGTGCCTGTGGATGAGTATGTATGTGTTCGACGTACACGTCGAGAAATGGCTGCCGTCTCTATGAATGGGTGCCAAGTAGACATAGTGAGGGCTTTCCTACACTTCCCTGCAAAATGACTGCCAATAGCAGCAGTAGTAGTAGTGCCTTGGTCGAGGGCGGTGTCCGGTGTCAGTTGATGGACAGAACACGCAGCAAGCAGCGGCAGTGTACGTGGTGGTGGATATAGTTGTTGACTGTGTATGATATGAGTGTGAGTGTGGCGACGAGGGCTAACAGATCCCTCTGTCGCTGATGGAGATTCTCTAGCAGCAATAGAATGCGAACTATTATACTTCCAGACAGGGTTATACCCGACGGTAGACTCGGCGACTCTTTGTTCGCTATAAGCTGACGCCACTCGGCAAACCACCCGTCACGCATCCGAGCCAACACGAGTCCGTGACGACAACGTTTTTTAATGGGAAAAAATGCAATCATACTTGTAGTAGTATCTACACTGTAGTATTGCTTGCTGCTGCTATAAGGTGCGTGCTTTTGTCTCATCCAGAAGAATATTCCCCAGGACTTGCAGCCGATGAGACGCCCAAACGTTTCCTGTGTACGCCTTCCTAGAATGAAAATACTCATGTTCACTGCTGCTGCAGCTGCTGGGTTTGTCTGGTAACATGGGCGAGCACGATGAAATGCAATCAGTACCACCAAGCAACCAGAGCCCCCTCGGGCAGGATGATGAAATACAGTACCGTTCGCTCTGATACTCACATCAAATAAGCAATGTTAATGGCATGGCGCATACGTACTGATTAAAAGTGGTTGTCGCAGTGAATGCCTATATATATACGAGTCAATCGTGACCCATCGTCGAGACACACAGAATACACAGAGTAAGAGTCCTTGTAATTCGTTCTTTGTTGAAGAACGAGAAGCCACCGGACGAAGTAGAAGGTCGCAAACACGGTAAGTATCGAATTGGCAAGCCCTTGTAGGGCCGTTATTGTCCGATAGCCTTTTCGCATATTCATTTTGTGAACTTATTCCCAAAATTGTGAAATTTAGCTTTCCTAATATTTTGCCCTCTGTTAAATTTCACATATATATATTTGGAAATTATTTCACAAATATCGTATGGAAATTCTGGGGGGGAAATCTCTCCGATGACACATTCCCTTAGAAGAGTAGACTTCGGGGGAAAAGCGACGAAAACATATGGCAATTAATTGCAGCATTGGCCATACGAAGCATCAAGGGTTTCGTGGTTAGGGGATGCAGACTTCCTTCCGTAGTACCCCTATGTAACGGCGTTCTCTCCTGAGCCATAGGAGTAAAAGATCGATCGATTACCTAGCCTAGGGTAATCCTCATAACGGTGGGATCTTTGGGGCAGCGGTACTACCGTGTACGGCCGTACGCTGACCTACCCGCTTCGCTTCAATACCTGGGGAACCAGGGATATATGTTTTGAGGGACGCCCGCGCAAGCGTTTCTATAAAATATCGTTCGAAGTGAGATTTGAACCCGTGTCCTTGACGACGTCAAATGTGAACGTGTTACCTACTGAGCTATAGGGTCACACTACCGATCGAATACCCAGCCCCAGGGTAATCCTTATAACACATACTACCTGGTACGATGTAAGGAGTTGGGCGACGTACGCGTGGTATGGCATTGCTCGTACTGCAGCTTGCTCTTCGTTTTCTATATAGCCGGATATTCCCTTGACTGTTGGATTTTTTTCGTAGAATGCAGTGCAGGATATAAAAAAAAAAAGCCAAAATGACTCTCGTCGACGACGATATTTGGCGCGTGTCTCGAGAGAAGAGTTGGTACATATTTTAGCCGCCTACTAATAGTTGCTCACGCAAGGAAAAAAGGCAGCTCAGCACACACACTGGCAACGACGATTGAATGATCGTGGCAACAAGGTATATACCGTGCATTGTATGTCTTCGCGGACTTCCGCATGTTTGGGGGCTTATTTTTTCGCAATAACAATGGAGATCCCCATACATCATGCCCATTGCATATTTAGGTGATGCCACCCACGCATTAACCGGCGAAAACAAACGTGAGTCTCTAGTAAAACAAGCACGTCTGCAAATGCCGTCAGAGTACCAAGTACCCCCGAGTTCCAGTCATTTCAGCTATCAATACTCTGGAGACTCGCCAAGACTCAGTCTTTCTGGCGTTCAGTACTCTAGGTGCTCGCGACGACTCAGTCATATCAGCTTCCCGTCTGCTAGGGACTCGCGAGGACTCATAGTCATTTCAGCTTTCAGTGCTCTAGGCACTCACGAGCACTCAGTCTTTTCAGTCTTCAGTTCCCTGGGGCTCGCGAGGACTCAGTCTTTTCAGCTTCTGATACCCTCGGGACTCAGTACTTCAAAATGCCTCGGACTCGCGACTCTGAATGAGTCCCGATGACTGGCACTCTAACGACCTTTGGCCGTTTTTTCAAAGGGCGATAATAAGAGAAAAAAATGATACTACAGTATTTATCATTACGAAAAATATGAATATTTTCTTGATGTTGACCTCTTGCCTCGGTACTCGCAAGGACTCAGACGTTTCAGCTTTTGGCACACTTGGGACCCGCGAGGACTAATTCCAGTATCTGGTACACCCTGGGGACTCGCGAGGGCTCAGTCATTTCAGCTTCTGGTACCCTTGGGACTTAATACTCCAAAAGGACTCGGGACTGAATGGAGTCCCGATAACTCGGACTCGGACTCTGACGACGGGTTGTGACGTTTGTACTGTATTGCAATGACCAGTAAGAAACGGATGTTTCCTCTTCCTTTTTAACGAGGATTGTGCGCACAGCAGTACTAGATCCCTTACAAGGGCATTTCTTCGGCACCTACAGACGAAAACCCTCGTATTTCATAAATAAATACTTTTGGAGAGAAAAAAAAGCACGAGGGGCGCAAATGTTTTCCGAGCCTCGTTCGTTATTGAACAACTTCGTACAAAAGTTATGAGACGGCATATTTGGGTGTCTTGAGGCAAACCTTGAGCTCCGACACTAAACAAGCATGAAAGTTCTAGACCACTGCCCATCAAATACCGATTTAGTCTGCCGTCTCCTGACACGCTTGTTGCTGAACGTAGAGCAGCGGAGACAATTTGATGCGTCCTCGGCCATACCTCGACTTTCAAATGTTGATATTAAAATAGTTCAAGTCCACAAAAACTCCAACCAAACGGTAACTCGTTATAAGGGATAGGGAAACCGAGACCCACACACAAACCAAATTAAGCCCTAAAGTACCCTGTGGTCGTCATCGTTCCAACCACCACACAAGAAGTTACATGAGTATCCCGTCTCCCCTACATTACCACATGCACATTCTCCACCAGCACAAAGCAGCGCGTTGCTCTCGAATTTCCTCGGGGATGCGTTCGATTACGATTGACTCAGGCTTGGACGTTTTCGGCGCACGTGTCTGCCTGCTCAAAAAAGCGAAACGCGACGATAACAGAGCAACAACTCTCGCCGGACTTTCGTGCGAAGGAGAAGCAATAGACATGCACGACACCACTGGAGAGTCACTGAATTCTCTCGGGAGGGCCGCCCAGACAACAAACACACGTGCCAGGTGGACAGACACACCACAGCATATACGTAAACGTCGGGTTACGTTCGCACACCGAGAGTACAAAAAAAACAAAACTGTCAACACATACAACTAAACGTTCTCCGGGTCGACACAGCCACCCCCTGGTACCCAGCCGTGCACCTTGACTGCCGTGCACCCCAATCCTCGCTCGAACCAGGGCGGCTACTCCCTCCAAATCCATGAGCACAAGCCGAAGCTTCGGAGACAACACAGCCCGACGATCAATTCGACGGCAATCACAAGTGTAGCAGCTAGACATGCGGTCCGCCCACCGTGGCGTCAGACAAGCCGCCGCCGCACTGATATTTTTTTTCGTGGGCAACCTTCGCCCAGGTGCTTTAGCCGGGCGAATCGTTTCAACGCCAATCTCGAAATATGGCGCAGCGTATGGTTATTTGCGCTTCATAGTCACACTCTTACATTCTCGTTTCTAGAGCTCATTTGACGCTCTCACGAACCAAAGCGCAGCTACATAGGTACTACGCACAGGTCTCTTCCAAGCGTAAATCCCCCCCCACTGCCAGGACTCTCGGCCGCGTAATTAACACCCAACGTAGCAGCACCTTATAACCCACCCCGCCAGTTACCAAGCCCCTCCGCTGACGCCAGGCAAGCATCACCCCGCACGGCACAAAACACGCGGCACTTTGCCGAACATGTGACCGAAAGGGTTCCTCTCCCGCGTATGTTGAGGCTGGGACGAGGCGCGGCTGCGGCACGGCATCTTGTTGGCAGCACCTGCAAGTGGCGCCTTTGCCTACTTTTCTGTCGAAGCGACACCCTCATTTTCTTGTGCCGCGCGCAAATGCCGCTCCATGTTGGTGTAGAAAGCCTCGCCTTTGTCGGTCGCAACGTACGAGCCGACCTCTTTTCCTTCCACGAAGAACTGGATCGTCGGCAAGTCCTTGATTTTTTGCCGTTGCGGAACCTCTGCCACCTTGTTAACGTCAATACTTACCAGCTGCCACGAAGGCGGAAGCAACCCAGGAGGAACAAAGCCAGCCGGAAAACAACAATTTGGGGGCATTGGTCAGAGCTCGAACTTTGCTTCCGTGCCGCAAAAGTCAGATAGCATGATGCGTACGAGCTGGGTCAGCCTTTAATAGGTTCAAACGTCGGATTGGTCGTCCCCCTATCACTTTTACGAGTTTGGACTTGTTTTTTACACGGTGTAGTCACCGCGACGCATTGAGTGTCGGCCCTCCATTTTTTTTGTTTGTTCCGAGAGATATGACCGTTCCAACAAGATAAAAACATATAAGAGCGACCAGGATTAGCGAAAAAAAAAAAAAAAACACATGGGGCCGACACTCAATGCCTTTGAACGTGCGCTTCAAATACAGATTTATAAAATTCAGCGCAAAAAAATCAAAACTGAGCGGGACATTGCAGCAATGCCATTTTTTTTTTCGCAATTACTTGATTTATATATGGAACCGAGTTATGGTATCTCTTGATGGGTGGCGAACTGGGCAGCAAGACTTAAATCGATCATCTCATTATGCCTTCAGCACTGTCTCCACCAGATTTGGTCTTGATCAAAAACGATTTTTTTAATACGACGTACGAATCTATTAATAGTGCAAAATAAATGGTGTTTTTGAGTTTTCGCGGATATATCTCGGCGAGATCGAGTCCACTAAAAAAAGGGTAATAAAAGTTCATACGTATACCTGATACTGATTTTTTTTTGCACAAGCAGTGGTGTGTCAGGGTTAGTAATTCCAATGATGTAGCCTAATTTGCAGTGGCTCGAGATACGACGTTGGGAAGCTTTCTCCGTTTTATGACTGGCCCAGCTCGTACGTTCCGCAAATACACTCACTCCCTCAAGAGGACTTCGTAACCGCTTTGATTATACTAATAGGTTTAAGCAGCATGTTTCATGATTCGAAATAATGTGTCTACCCAAAACTTCCCTAATACGCGTCATTAACGACACACAATCACAAGGGTGCACAACACACAGCACGCGTGACGTCAGCGTCAAAACACAGGCGGGGCTCATGAGCGTAGTAGCGGACCGGCCCACGAAAACACAGCAACACACAACGCACCATCATGAGGCGCGACAAGGACAGAACGAGATGGAAACACGTTTTTGGCATGCAGTTTCTTGACCACTCAGCTATTATTGCGCATCTTGGCACCCAATGTTCATGATAACACCAAAACGGTGGTACTGCCCTGCGCCAACACGATGGTATGAGGTCACCAACGAGGGCCTCGTAGAGTAGGAAACACTGCATGTTACGTAGGTATGCTATTGTGTTCCTTTTATCCAACAACCGTACTGCATTATGATGGAATAACCACAAAAATACAGTCACACGATAAAATTATGGCTGAATTCACCCCCCGGCAGTAACACTGACACTGCGAAACAAAGCAATAACCAATACAAGTATATACCTGGTAGTAAAAGATGTCCGTTGATAGCACTCTCGCCCCTTGACATATAAGGATATACCTGGTAGTCAAAGATGTCCGTTGATATCACTCTCGCCCCTTGACGGGCAGCCGTGAAAGCACACGAAATTTACTACATCAATCCTAGAGACGCCTTGACGGGTCGAAGTTAAAACGTCAACCCAACCTGGGGATTTTTTCCAAAATGCGATAACGGTACTATTAGTATTAATATTAATAATGACAAACGCGAAAAAGCTGTTCTACTACTGTAGCAGTGCAACCAAGACTGGTGCAAGAGTGCGGACGGTATGTACAACTTCTCAAAGCAATGCAAAAATTGAACAGAAGGTTGGTATGACATGTGTAAGTTTCAATTTTCGCGCCTTTCGAACTTATACTGCTGTAGCGTTACACCGTTTATGTTGTCAGACGTCAAACCTCGGCCAACTATTACGGGGGACCATAGTAAATAGGACCAAATATGGTTAGTGAAAATAGGTGAATATATAGGTATTTTATATAGGCCATAGGCCCTATTAACTATGGACCCCGTAACAGTGAATTCATGATATGACACGAGAGTTCAGCCTCAACCAGACTCGCTCTCGTACTCGTAGATATAACATGCCTTCCATATACTTCCAGGGTTCAATCCCGCTCCACAAATCCAGATTTCCTACGTTCAACCTTACACACTCAAACCAACAGTAACATATGAGTAATACCATTTCATTAGAAGTTTAGTAGCTGGTCGTCGCCGAAGAGTGTTGCGGGCACTAATAACGTCTAACGCCTGTGCCTACGAGTACACGCTGTCCACCTGAATACGGCAGCGACAATCCGTTAAACGCTACTAAAGGTAGTTTAATAAAAATTCGGCGTGTTCCAAGCAAGGGAAGTTCTTCGCATTCTAATTTTGTACTACTGCTGTACGACTCTACTTGAGTGACGGGTTTCTATGACTTGAGATGCGTTGATGAGATGATTATTTGAGAATGAGTGATTGACCAATACGATTCACGACAGGCGAACACTATTGGTACATACCACGAACGCCTCATAAACTCCGAAGTAGGCGTATTTCTCGGGCCGTTTTAGGAGCGCGGAAATGTGGACTTTGCCGCGAGCGAGCCCCCCCGAAAGCCTGATTTCTTGCATCAGCACACAAGTCATAAAATTGGTATGTGCCGGCCTCTCTATAATTGGAACCCTAGATCCCTGGAACAGTTGTTGTCTCTCTAGGACACGTCTCGATAGTTTAATAGCTTGCTCGAACGGAGCTTGGGCACCACGTATTTCAGGGTCTTGCAGATATTATTAATAATAGGCTTTCTGAACACGTCGATTCCCAAACATCACACACCGCAACAGTAGTGATTTGGCAACTCAGCCTGCCCACGACTGCCGACTTCAGCGTGGACAGTAGGCCTCAACTCTTCGTTCTACTCTTTAATCGAAGTATTCGGGCATTGTGCCGGTAAATTCCAGAGTTCGAAGGCGATTAATGCTCCATACTAAATAGGACCTGCGGTAAACACAAAAAAAACATAGAATTACCTATTTTAACTATTAATAACAATATTTGGTCCTATTTACTATGCTCCCCCGTAATAGTCTGAGCGCTATCTGGTGTGTTTTTTTTTACCCGTGCGGCCGTGCGACGCGTATTCTCAAGGTTTTCACGTTGTATTGAGGAGGTTGGCATCGCCAGTGACCGGAGCCACTTAAAATATCCGGCTGCTTTTGTCCTGGAAGTTATACTCGCTTTTGACGATTGTGCTCGTATTCGCCGTCCTTATTCGTTGACGAGTATGAAATACAGGTAGAATAGTTCCGATACGCTACGTACGTAAATATACTTTGTGCTGTATTGGCCGAAAAAGGCCAATTATCCAACTTGCCAAAACATACGTATGCTACCACAAGCCCAGAAGGTCTATTTACGGGGGGGACCAAAGCAAATAGGACCTACGGTACACACAAAACACAGATATTTACCGGTACCTATTTTTACTACTCGTACCAATATTTGGTCCTATTCACTATGGTCCCCCTCAACACCTGGTATTAATAAGGTAAAGCGCTCCTCTCAAGCACCACATACATGGGATACATGGTCGTGGTGGCGCTGGGTTTCGCGGGCCTTCGGTAGGGTTGTGACTTGACGGGCAACACATTCGTGACTCGTACCAGTAAACCTTAATTCGTTTTCAAACAGGCCTGCATCATTTTTCAGGTTTTATTTTTAGCTCAAACAATCAACCCCGAACCCAAGCACACACAGATCTACAAAGCACCTGTTAATAGACTACTCAAGTACATGGAACTATAATAGTGGAATAAGTATCTCTCTAGGATAAGGTTTCAGGATGGACACTGGGTTACTGATGAAGCTGGGTAGAAAGGACGAATTAATTCGAAAAACACACATGGTCATACATATGGAAAGGGAGCTGATCTCTCTCATGATACATGGTCTTCAACGTTCCCTAGGTCGGGCTGACTGCAAGACTTTCGTGGTAAGTCTGAAGTAGAGGACCTTGATATATATCTATTAATCGCATTAATAGTTCACATTGTTAATAATAGCCCATTTTCTTCTTCGCAGACTAGAAGACAAGACCTCGTACTCCAAACATGCATGGAAAATCAGTGGGGTAGTATTAATATTGATAGCAGGCTACCTGGGGGAACATACGCCAACTCTAAATCCTAGATACTCTATGGCATCTGGTGTCTGTTGTCATAACATACCTGTTGCGTGGTACGACTCTTAACGAGTATATACTCGCTCAACACATGAAACAAAAAGCGGCGATGGGGGAAAAAAAGGGTCAGAACCGCCAGCCTGTTTTCTCACCACAAGATTGTTCGTCAAGTACGCCGGCAGGTGCTCGTCGAGCCGTCGTAATCTCGAGCCTATGTACTTGCATTTCCGGCACCAAGATGCCTGGAACCATACCGCCACAACCTGGAGGATTTTTCGATGGGAGGACGCCAGGAAATCGGGCATGAACGATGAAGAATGTTAGGATGAACACCTTGTCGTCGTAGAAGATACGGTATGCGTAGTACCTAACGTCGTACAGCAGCAGCAGTACCTGATACAGCAGCAGGAGCAGCAGCAGCAGCAACTCGTACGTGGTGTACCTGGTAGGTGCAAGGTGCAAGTTGAGGTCGCTCTAGTTCGGCAACATCACAGCAACTTGCAGTTGGTCTCTTCGATATACATGGAACGTATGTATGCAAAATGATAATAACAGGTAGAACTGAAACATCGAAATACGAACGAAAAAGAACGCACAGGGCAGCAGCGAGGCTGGTGCTTCAAAAACTGCAAATTAGCCCATGGCCTGGTGTTCCGTTCAAGGGTACGACGTCCCAGAGGTACAAGGTCGGTTATCCTTTGCTGCCGAACAGCAACAAAAAAGAAACGAACGCAGCATGGTGTGTTCCGCTGCTACACAGCAGCAGTGCTCCTGGTACATAAATATGATGTCTGCACACCCCCACGATACGGCGGTGGCAACACAGCAGCAGCGTTAAGTTCGAAAATGAGTAAGTCGGCGGGAGGTTCGGCGCAGCCGTCAGAGCCGAGCCCGAGCAGGCCCAAATTACTACTGCTGTAATAAATTCCTCGAAATTGCGAAAAGTGCCACCAAACTGACAGGAAGTGCGAGAACAAAACCTAAAAGATTCGTGACATCGCGGAAGCCCCGTTCTAGACCGCGTGAACACCAACATCGCCCGTGCTTGCGCTGAGCCTCTATAGGCCTGAGGTGAAAGCACCGAAGGCATCGTGCACTGGCTGTCCAGCTTTGCTCGGGTGTGGGAGTGCGCACTCACGAGGTTTTTTTCTTGGTAGAAGGAAAAGCTTCGAAGGAGGGACTACACGCGACCGTCAACGTCCAGTCAGGAACCATCTCTCAATAATAAAAGAACAGAGAAGACACAAAGATGCCTTTTTGCCTCCTATTTTCTGTGTTCTGTCTGCCGGTCTTGCGGGGTGGTTAGGGGCAACTCAAGACGCGTCGGCGAGGCCCATGACCCACCAGTTGGGGGGTTGACGAACACCCACCCAACAGCGCGAGAAGAGAAGTTGGCCATATGTGTGTACGCGCCAAGGCAAATTCCTACTCTACCTATTTCCCCATTGCAGGTCAACAAGGTCTTCGGGAGGGACAATCGTGCGTTGCATCTGGCCTTGTGCTCACCTGCTTCGGTCTAGCCACTATCCGATCAAACTCCTCTACGTTCCCCACAGTCTGGATCTCCTTTGTCGTCGTAGGAGAGGCAATTGCGCTTATCGGGGTTCGTGTGCCTCCCACATCTCGCCGAGCCTCGGTGGCTACTGCCCCCCCAGAGGAAGCACCCATCGTAAGAGGAGTTACCACGAATGCTTGCCCGCAGTGGGGAACCTCTGCCACGGCAAAAGCTAAAAGCGCCGCCGCCACCGAGCTCCGTCTACTTCGGTGAGTCATCCTTGAGAAGTAGAGCGAAGAAGGTGTGCTAGGAGAGGGGGGATGGTCCGATGCACGGGCCAGGGATTGTGCAACGTGGTGATTTCTGCGTTTTGTGGCAGAGGGCGGAGCGACGGTGCAGCTGGCTGGGCCGGGTGCGGTATGGATGGTTCGCGGATGGTTCGTGGATAAAGAAAACTGCGAGCCCGCGGGCTGGTCGCAGGGTCACTCAAAATGTTCAAGTAGAAGTCAACAGCTGTCAACTACTGGGAATCTGCAATCGAAAAATCGAAAAACCAACGAAATACGTCAAAACGTCAACGAAAAACGTCAAAACGTCGGGGAGAAAAGGATCAAAAAAAGAAAAACGAAAAACTCGCGGTGTCACAGAATCACTTTTCAGCCTATAATCTTAAAAGTAATACCCTGGTAGTTTTTTGTCGCGCATAGGTTTCACATTCCCACTGCTCCGCTAATCAATTTTTTATGCAAGAAAAAGTCCCTACGAGCATGCACTCGGTGAGACTTGAACGTACGAAATTGATCTTGATAGGCACGCGGACCACCTACCAAGCCACCGGGGACGCCGGCTCTGGAGCATCTGAGCGGTGTGGTGGAAATCGAGTTTATAAGCCTTAAATTCGTGTAGCGTTTGTTACGTAACATTTTTAGTCTACATTTCCCTATAATGGCGTCGACGGCAGGACGTGAGATTATGAACGTGGTCCGTGGTTCGATTCTCGCCTTCATCCCCCCAAAAAAAGGAGAAAAAGGGGAATATCTCATGTTCAGGAACCTGTAAAACTCACTCACTTATAAAACACCTAGGAAAGAACGATGAGAGCAATGCGATCATTGCATACTGAGTCTGGTACCGAAAAGTCGGAGGTAAAACTTGGATACTCAGAGTCTCATTGGGGTTCATGACTACTCGCAAGGAGAGATAAGTCGGGGTGGTGGAAATCGAGTTTATAATAAGCGTGTAGCGTTTGTTACCGATGGGAATGACTCTATCATCCTAGTCATTCCCATTTGTTTGTTACCTAGTCATTCCCACCCCGACTATGCTAGTCATTCCCGACAGCGGGAAAAAGGACTTCATATAGTAGGCAGGCGTGTATATTTAGGGGATGTTTTGTTTTGGTGTGCGGTGTTCGTGGCGTGGTCGCGGTGTGCATCCATCCCGTCTTGTTGCGGCTTGGTGTACCTACCACACACCACGATGGGGAAGAAAACAAAGAGCAAGACGTCTAAGGCAAGGAGTAGAGGTAGTTCCTCGAATGCGTCGGTGTCAATTGCTGCACAGCAGTCTACATCAAAACGGCCACGAAGTAGTGATGACACTACTGCTGCTGCTGCTGTGAAGAAGGTGTCCGCGGACGCTAGTGGTGAAGGAGGCACGAACGGGGATGGAGAGGACCTCGTCTTCGAAGACCCCTTTGGCGACGAGTTCGAGCCGGAAGATATAGCTAGTTACGAAGAAGATGAAGGTGGTAACGAAAAACACGGCGGGGAGGCTGATGCCAAGGACGTTGCAGGCGACGGTATGGAAGACGAGAATGAAGAGGTAGAGCGACCACAGCAGAAAGAGGTCGAGACGAAGGTGTGGAGAGCTGGTGTGGACGAGCTGACGGAAGGAGAGGAACTCGAGTACGACAGCACCGCCTACCACATGTACCACTCGCTGCGACCGGAGTGGCCGTGCCTAAGCTTTGACGTGATTCGGGACAGCCTGGGCACGAACCGTTCTCGCTTCCCCCATACTGTGTTCGCGGTCGCCGGGACCCAGGCCGACCGCGCGGACAGCAACCGCCTGCAGATCATGAAACTCTCTGATTTGCAACGCACCCGCAAGGCCGGGGGCGACGGGAGCGACGATGACGAGTCCGAGGAGGAAGGGCCAGATGAGACGGACGACGACCCCACCTTGGATCACATCAACATCCCGCACAGGGGCGGGGTCAACCGCGTGCGATCCATGCCACAGCAGCCGCATATCGTGGCCACCTGGTCGGAGTCGTCGGATGTACACGTATGGGACCTGGAAAAGCAGATGAACTCGTTGTCGAAGGGCACTCCGAGGACTTCCAAGATCGACCCGGTGTTTACGTACGACGGGCACACGGAGGCGAGTGTGGAGCGGGATAGCAGTGAGGGTTGGTTATGCAAGGGTGTTTTTCTGTATAGAGTACCGTATAACACGCAAGGTAACACAACCCCTGGGACAGATTTCAGATCTGGTTTCCTCGAAATCAGGGGGGGCACAAGCAACGAAAATGGTGGCTTTGGAAAGATTTCGTCGAGAAGGTTGGTATTAATACTATTAATATATGATAGACGCATCGCTCGTATACGCCCTCCCCGTTATCGACAAACCCAGCTTTGAAAATCGTCCGAGAGGGTGCGTACTGATATAACGGTACCGGGTGTATGCTGCGGTTGTTGTAGTACTGCTTCATGTACCTGGTACTGCTGTACTGGGTGAGGCGAAGATACGTGCGAGGTACGTACGCTTACCATGAGTTCACGTCAATATTAATGCTTGCTGTACGGCAGAGTAAGCTCAACCTGTTGACGTCCCACCTGTGTTGCACTGCCCACAAGAAAAGCTAATATTGCCTAAACTCCCCACAACAAAGACACTGGAATCACGTCTTCCCCCGTTCTTCAACTAGCCAGAATTTGGCAGGGCAAATATGAGCTCCTTGGTGTCCCGTGAGTGTGCCGAAGCGACAGCACTTTTCGTTTCCTCTTTACGAGTTCGTACTCACAATATGCTGTACACAATTCGGCTCGCGTGCTCTCGCTTGCGCCAGTAGAGGCATGCCAAATAACTCCGTTTTCGCTCCCGATGCCCACACAGACAACACGTAGTGCGCTGGCCTCGACATTGTAGACTGGCTGTGCTCTTGGAAATAACGCGAGAACAACGGAGCATATTTTCGACATCGATATGTACGAGCGAGTATATACAGCAGTAGTAGCTCCTCCTGCGTTCGTCCTGCTCGTTCTACAGCAGAAAAACATTACTTGGCTACAGTACGAGAAACCGAGAATTAAAGCGCCTGGACCCACATTTTCAAACTTCAGCCACGAGGTCCGCCCCGAAGGACACGGAACATGCTGTCGCTTTGGCACACTCACGGGAGTGCACCAAGGAGCTCACATCTGCCATGCCAAAATATGGTTCGATGGGAACGTTCAGAGATGGAGCAGAAAAACGAAGTGTCCTCAGGAAAAAGAAACGGGAGCGAACGTGGTTCCGGTGTCTTTGTTGTCGTTTTTTTTGTGTTTGTGGGCAGTACAACACAGGTGCTCCTGCATAGTCGATGCACCACGAGTTCTATGTGTATACTGTCTGATGCGTCCTGTTGGCGAGAAAATCTACCGAACTACTGTAGACCACATTACATTTCGTTGAGAGTCGTAAATGCGCAGCTGCTGCTGACGTCGCTGCCGAGGACACTTCCGTTGAGCACATCAAATGCCTAACGCGATCTCTCTCGGTCCTCTCTCCGCCCCCTCGATCAAAACCTACTATTTCACGGTTAACTTGGTAACATCTAATGACGTGGTGGCCCATGCGTTATAATTATGCGTTCTCGTTTTAACAGGAGGGTTTCGCCTTAGACTGGTCACCGACGGAGGAAGGACGATTAGCCAGCGGCGACTGTGGAAACTGCATCAACGTGACCCAGAAACTTGACGGGGGGTGGGCGACAGACCCCGTCCCATTTGTGGGGCATGTCGGATCAGTGGAGGACCTGCAGTGGAGTCCCACGGAGAGCTCGGTAAATACCTTTGCTTTTCTTCCAGAACGAAACCGCTCCTCTCTCCCCTTATTTAACAGCGTCAGACGATGCAGTCTTTGAAGACGCCTGACTCTTCCTTGTTTGAGTTTGAGTAGTGATGGGGTTATGGCGTGCATTTTTCGTGTCGACTGCTGTGCTCCCTGTTGTTTTTTCCGAGAAACAATGGATGCGCGCTGGTCATGAGCCACGTGATGGGTTTCGGCAGCCTCTCTCTTTGTTGCAGGGAGCTTGACCCTTTGCCCTCCACTGCCTTTGTGTATAGCTGCTGTGAGAGACGTTTTTTTGGACCATGATACTCCTCTGCTGTCGTCGCTATTTTTTACGTAATTTCCCGAAAGGGCAAGCGTCTACAAATCTCAGCGCCTCCAGTTCATTGCAATGTCGCATGTGTTGGTGTGTTTCCTACAAATGCGAAAAGTATACCAGGTACCAGGTAATTGTCAAGTGTGTGTCGAAACTGGTTGATGTTTGGCGCAATCCTTCATCAGTCGCACGTATCGAAAAAGGATGTAGGCCAAAGCCCCCCTGGCAATACCACGGCCGACAGGTGAGGTTTCTGCTGTATCAGAAACTGCTCAATCTGCCTGCCGCTTGGAGGTAGCAATAAACCGCGTGGTTACTTTTCGAACGTCAAAGCTGTATCTACAGCAGTGCTAGGAAAACATGTGTTGGGGGGAGGGCGAAGGCGCGAAATGCTCCGTGACCACGTATGTTTTAGGCAGCATTGCACTCGCTCGCGCCCGCGAAGAGGAACACGAAGCGTGTGACAACCTATTATTGAGATCAAGCCCTCACACGTTAATATAGTTGGTTGTTTTTGTGTCGCCGGTGCTTGTATACGTTTTTTGCGGCTCAGGTGTTTGCGTCGGCCTCTGCTGATAAAACGGTGGCAGTGTGGGATCTTCGCAAGAAGAACGGAGCTATGCTTAGCGTCCAAGCGCACGAGGAGGATGTAAATGTTATCAGCTGGAACACAAATGTGACATATCTCCTGGCATCCGGTTCGGACGACGGTAGCTTCAAAATCTGGGACCTCAGAACATTTGGGAGCGGGGAACCCGTAGCGCAGTTCCGATGGCACAAGGTAATGCTAATACTGTGGGTTCGGAGTATGAGTTTGGTCAGGCCTTTCTCTGCTAGCTATACAATGGGGTACAATAATAAATAAGTAAAGGGATTGCCACTTTATGTTGCGGTACACTTTCTGCCCTCCATTGTCCATCCTGCCCTGATAAAAAAAAAACCCCTAGGGTACTTTTTTTTTTTTTTTTTGGCGGTCGCCCACCGCTGGTCGTCGAGTTAGATCATTTGTGCGAAGTAAAGAACCTTTTCTCTGCACAAAGGAATTGATCGCATCACGTAGTGTTCAACGTAAGGCACCCAAGAGGTAGTTACATAGTACTCCCATTTCTGTCTCTGGAAGTGGCCACACCGGAAATTAAACTAACTCATTGAAGTTGTCATCCATACGCAAGTCCGCCTCACAAGCGGTTCTTAGTAGGATGCAGCTCACCCTTCATGCATCTCGCCGGACACCTCACGGCGCTTCGCGCTGGGTTTAAGCAATGTCTGCCTGGTCGGTGAAAACCCGACATGCTCCGTCCCGGCATTGTGGGGATGCGAGGGTCTATGGTCATACGACTACGGCCATGCATGAGATCGAGTACATCTCTCCTATCGACTACACCCCCCCCTAGTGATTTGGACTGCTCTCTGCTACGCAAGAGACGCTCGGTTGAATAGTTTCTGCCTGAAAGAGCCGGTGTTTAATATATGTAGCACCCACTGGGGTCTACCTGGAACTTATATTCTTGTACGATCGACTTTCCTCTAAAATCAAGATAAACGACCCCTCGATTTTCCGTCTGAAGCATACTCGTAGGTAAAGACCCGGTTGTTTCCTTCGCTAGAACCAAGTAAATGTTCGATCGGTTTTCCCTCTAATATTATGAAAGCTGAGTTGGATTGTCGACATACTTAAACGGGGAATAACTTCCCCCTCCTTCCCTTTCTGTTGCAAGGTCCGATGATTCCCCCTCGATTTTCCGTCTAAAGTATACCAGGTACCTGGTATGACATAGCTAAATATCCGATCGATTCCTGCTCTAAAATCAAGGTATATGTTCGATCGGTTTTCCCTCTGGTATTTATGAGGGCCGCTTTAGGCTATCGTGATAATTCAACTGGGAAGAACTCCCCCCTCCTTGCCTTGCTACCCTGTTGCAGGGTCCGATTACGTCGATCGAGTGGCACCCGACCGATGAGTCTATGCTTGCGGCGTCGGGCGCAGACAATCAGTTGACCGTGTGGGATCTGTCGGTTGAGGCAGATGATGAAGCGGCGGGCCCGGCGGGGGCTGGGGGCGGGCTGCAGGATCTGCCGCCTCAGCTGCTCTTTATCCACCAGGGGCAGACGGACATCAAGGAGTTGCACTTCCACCCGCAGATTCCCGGGGTGATTATGAGCACCGCGGCGGACGGCTTTAATATTTTCAAGCCTGCCACAACCGTCTAGTTCGTATTTGCTCAGTCGTTCTTGTGGCGAATACGCATGGGGCGGTTGGATTGAGTGGGGGGCGAGGTTTTTCTTCGCCACAAGAGGTTGGTAGCTTGCGGGGGTACTTTTTGTTGTCGATTTCGCGGGTGCAAATAGATGATTGTAAGTTTTCCGAGGGGTACAGAAGATGCCCCGCCCGACACAGGAGTGACAAGGGGTCCGCCTAGGAGTTTGGTGCTTGCGTTGTGATCTGCCATCGGTTTCGATTTTCTTGTGCAAAGAGCGACCCTCAATTTTGAATTAGCTCGCGGTTGCGCAAGTGCCTAAGTGAATGCTGTGTTTTATGACCGCAGGCAAACGCGACTCAGCAAATGAAATCCAGTGGGATGCTCTCAGTCAAATGCCGAGCAAGACAGGTTTTGCTGAGGCTGATTTGACCAAGTGAATTATGGAGAAATGAACGCTGATGTTTGTATATAGACTCGTGCGAAGACGAGAACGTTGCGCACATTGCATTAGGCGTTTTGAGTGAGGGCCTTTATGGTGGGGTGCTTTGTATTATTTTGTGGCGTTGGAAGAAGCTGCACGTTCGATGAATGCCACGCCGTCTTTTTCATGGTGGATTAAAATATTGTTATTGCCCTCGATGAAATGCATTCGAGCGCTGTTCTCAGTTTGCTTGTCTCGTTTTTAGTGAAGTCGCAGGTGGAGTTGTTGAGAGTGACGGGAGAGGCCAGCCGGGACCAGCACAGACGGAATCCCAGAGTGCTGTGTTTGGCTCAGGCAGAGCGTCTACTTGTTGACTATGCCACGCCGTCTTTTTCATGGTGGGTTAAAATATATTTGCACGTGTAGCTTGTTCCCAAGTCTGCACGCATGATCCTGGAGCCTCTACGTTTGGTACACAAGACTACTCCGGAGGCATTACGAATCAGTATGCGACTGTCAGCCGATCTGCTCCAAACCTTCCAGCCGTTCCTGTTCGACACCGAAAACGATATACCATGGCCCACATCCTACTGCAGACACACGCCAGCGCGACTCCTCGTATTCAACTGCGCCACCCCGCTCTACTCGTACCGCAAAAGTGCTGCCAACCTCTTTTCCATGGTTGGTACCACGGGACCTGGCTGCCTCGCTTCCCCCTGTCGACCTAGCGGCGGCCGCGGCATGCAAAAGCTCGGATGGTCGAAGCTCCCTCGGGTGACAAAACGAATACGAAGGGGAGTTGCTATTGCCAAGACGGCTGCAGCGGGGGCCAAAGCCGGCCGCCCCGCCGTCAGCAGCCGGTGCGACTTGTCCCCACACGAATGCACTCTTCTTCGACGATAGCGCCAGCGTGTACCGCGCGCCGCAGGCCACCGAGACGATCCGGTCGTCTTCCAGAAGATTCTCCACCCCTTCTACGAGCCCAGGGTACGGCTGCACCTCGGCGCGTTCTTCTGTTGAGCTGGCAAAAACTCCTTTTCCGCCACCTCCGCCATCTCTCTTCGCACCCTTACTCTCGTCTGTCTCCCGGAGTGCAGGGTCATCTCCTGGAGAAGGCCCAAGAGCCCTTGTCAGAGCGGGAACGCAAGCATAATAACATGCTCAGTACGTCAACAAGATATAATTCAAAGTACTTCTGTAGTGTGGTGTGAACGCAGCGGCGGGGCAAAATAACATGTACGATTTATCCCACAGATTTGAGCGGCGAGGCATGGATGGGATACAACAGGCCGTGACAGCTGGAAGCAAAGCGGGAGTTCAATACCGTCGAGCGGGTTTTTTTTATTCGCTCTACAGCATTATCTCGACGCATTCTAGCACAAGGTGCAACGCGAACGCCACTATCATTAACATGACGACTACTCGTACTTCGCATGTAGAGTGCCCACAACAAGTAGCGATACACAGCAGTAGACAGCGATGGTTCAACCATGACCGATTGCCCTGTATAGCTCTCACCCGAAGCGTGCCCACCCCCAAGTGTACACATCCCCCGTTGTGGACAACGCCGCCGTGTGCCATGCCCCGCACGCCACCGACGCCATGCCGGTGAAAGAGCCGTCCGCGCGCATTGTACCCACGCCTACCAAGGCGTCGACGACCGTCGGCGTCCACGCCATCTTGCCCACTGTTCCAAGGCCGAGCTTTGTTCAACGATTTTGTTCCAGGCCCCCGGACGAAGCAGGTTACAACGTGCGATACAAGCGAGGCGTGTTCGTTGTTCCGGAAAATACTAAGAAGGCGTCGTGAAGGCGTGTCGTCAAGTACAGTATACCGGGTACACTGCTGTAGTAGTACAAGAGCGGCGGCGCGCAGTTGAGGGCGCGACCGAGGGAGCGACGGCGAGCGACAAACGCGGTCCAAGGCCGCCCAACAAACTACGTACGGAGCGACGAGGTCGATCGTCCAACGGTACGCGGGCGACGGCGCGATCGATCGAACGGGCGGCGGCAGGCCATCGACGAAGGCGGCCCAGAGCCGCCAACAGAATACCGAGCGAACGGACGATCGACGTACTGCACTGAACCTGGTAGTATTGTACGTACGAGAAGAAAAAAAAAGGTCTGACGTCCGAATTCCGACATGATGATCGTACAGTACCATGTGGAGCGTGACAACCTCGCTGACTAGACCAACCGTGGGCACAGTCACTTCAGGCCGCGTACCTGCCCGTGAAGCCCGCTTCCGAACGTTAGTAATCGGCCATCATCTGTGAGGATTGCACTGTGGTCTCGCCCGCAGGCCGCAGCTCGAACCATGTTCGAATGTCGCGCCTTGTTGCTCGAGTTCACGGCAGCAGCGGTAGTAGTGGCGGAAGGAGATGAATTGTTGACGGGAGTCGGCATTCGAACCCTCGTCGGCCCACATGCACCGTCGCCACCGCTAGCGGTTGGGGGGCCTATGCCGAGCTGGCCGCAGTCTCCTCGGCCCCAAGCCCAAGCACTTCCGTCTGCGCAGATGGCAACGGCGTGGTCGTCCCCCGCCGCCAAGTCTGTAACGCTGAGTCCTCGTGAACCCAGCGGCTCCGCTACCCAGTCGGTCTCACCGGGTCGCAAAGGTGGGGTAGCTGAGACCGACCCATCACTGCGCGATGGCGAGGGGCAACCACCACAGCAACAGCTACCCCGTCCGAGAGCTCTGGAATCCCGCCCACCACCCCACGATATACAGCCACCGGTTTCTATCGCAGCCACGACGAAGTGCGCACCGCAGGCGATCGATCGAATGACCTGCGGTGACTACCCAAGACGCGCGACGGCCACGGCGACACGACCGGGTGGTTCAACGGGGCAGCAGCAGCAACAGTGGAATCCTTTGTTGCCGTTCCTGCGGTCCCAACCAGCGGAACTGTCGGCAGAAGCCTCTCGCCGTACAGGCCCGTTCCCCACTCTAGCATTAGTGGTGGCCCGTCCTCGGGGTCGGCATGGACTACAAGGGCGACGACGGCCGTAGCCCCGCAGGATATTTGCGCAATCTTTGAAATATTCAAAGTACCGCGGTGGGTACCTGGGGCAGAGGCGCCGAAGGACATGGAAGCTGGGAGAAGCTAGAATCTCCTGCACCGACAAAAATATTGTGTGTCCGTTCATGTCTTCTGGTTCCCGAGCCTTGCATACCGCACCCTGTTCTGCTG
The DNA here is from genome assembly GCA_031763025.1 of Macrocystis pyrifera. Classification (NCBI taxonomy): domain Eukaryota; class Phaeophyceae; order Laminariales; family Laminariaceae; genus Macrocystis; species Macrocystis pyrifera. Next base: position 2,807,967 of record JASSKH010000028.1, on the reverse strand, counting down.
TCTCAACCAAGTGTCATTCCCATTTTTGGTCTCAACTCTCAACACTTGAGCGGGGGTTTACAAACATGTCCACGCGCATTTATTTTTGGGGATGTGTACCTGCTTACCCCGGTTCCCATATTTCAAAATTT